>JAGFNQ010003447.1:0-17795 GCA_024364735.1 Boesenbergia rotunda
TAGAAAAGACGGTATAGACGGGCACCGGGGTTCTGACTTGGCGACGCCAACCAGCCGCACAGGACATTGCCGACGAGGAGGTCGAGGTCGACGCTGCCGACTTAGCAGCAGAGGTAGATCAGCCCGCTCCACCGACCTTGTACGAGAGAGTTACACGACTCGAGACGCACGTCCAGAGCTTCAGAGAAGAAGTGGAAGCGTACCATATTGAAGACCAAGAGACAAACTTAGGCTACTACAACAACATTATGAGTACCCTCACAGCCGATAGAGAAGCCTGGAATGCACAGTACCATGAGATCATGGCACGATTTGATGCATGGCAGCCGGGCCCATTTGATCCTCCTGGTCCCTCCTCTTAGATGACTTGGACATGTACCCATTTGACTACCCCTACTGAGTAGGGTTGACTTCTGTTGACTTGTACTAGACTTCTACTTGAACTATGCTAATCTTAGCTTGGCTTGTTTATTTTTTTTGACTAAATTAAGTTAGGGTTATGCTTAGTAGAATAGAATCATGTGGTTTTTGGATTTTCAATTTTAAATTGAACTTAAAATGTCTTTTAAAATGTTTTTTGTTAAAAATATTACTTTAACTTTAAAAAGATTTTTTTACTTAGTTTTATTTCAAAAACTACCCCTTTCAAAACTAGGGCTTTTTCGAAAATGGACTTAGCCTAAGCTCTAACCCTAGAACTGCATGCACCTATAGATCTAGAAGCCAGCATCTCACAAGCACCTTAGGGCACTTTTTGAATGATAACCTAGAAAGGGTTGAGATGCTTAGGTCTTTGCCTTAACTCAAGATGCTTTAAGTCAGTGCATCTGCAGCAGTTTGGGGCACTAAATACAAACTGAATAGCAATCAAGTTAAGTGTCAAGTTTAGACAATCTAACTTGAACAGCTCACTTAACTTGACTAACCCTAGCCAAAACTACTGTTTATAACAGTTAGTAAGTAGCTAAGTGGGTTAGACAGGTCCCTAAAGGATTAACCAGACTTAGGTCTTATTTTGATTCAGTACAGCAAATGCTCTATTTAAGTATTGCAAATTTTGTTTTCTTTTTTTCTGCATTCTTTTTGATATATGTCAAAGGGGGAGAGTTGGAAGGAAACAGGAAAACACCAATTTTTTCTTTTCCATAGTCTTTTTCAAAAAGTTGAACTGAAAAATTGGTATAATTTTATTTCTAAGCTCTGAACTATTTTTGCTTAAAATGATTTTTACTTAATGTTTCTAAGTTTGAAATTTTTACCCAAAAACTGAAAATTTTCTAAAGTCTGAATTTTTTTCAAAAATGAAAATTTTATAAAGGTTCCCAAACCAAGAATGTTTTTTGAAAAACTTAGCAAAAACTGTAGAGATTTCCTAACTTATTATCAAAACATGAAATCTTCTAAGTACTTCATTCACACCACCTGTTTTTGAAAAACCTAGGGGGAGATTTCTTCTAGGGGAGGGAATCTAACTTAGGATTTTAAATTCAGCACTTTTTTCCTTAACTTTTTGAACTAGGTTGCCATATATCAAAAAGGGGGAGATTGTTGGGTGCAGTATGCACCCAAGTCAAACCTGTGTTTTGATATTGGCAAAAAGGTTCAAAAGTTAAGGGTTAATGGTTGTCTAACGAGTTTCTTGAGTGTACAGGAAAAGCCCTAGTGAAGGAATGCTAGGCACTGGCGAAGGACTGCCAGACAGGACAAGCCCTAGCGAAGGAATGCTAGGCACTGGCAAAGGGCTGCCAGAAGAAAAAACCTAGCGAAGGGCTGCTAGGCCACCAAGCGAAGGGAAGCTTGGTAACTCAAGACCTGGCGAAGGGACTGCTGGGCAAAAGTCCAACTGGAGGATCCGGTTGGCACCAGGTAAAACTCTCCCGAGAGGAGTAGGTGAGGACGCGTTCCCCTCGAGGGAACATTAGGCGTCGTTCGACCTAGGGCTCCATTTTGGAGATCCAAAGTCAGAACCAAGACAGCTAAGGCTGTTTTAACTAACTTATTATTTGCTGTTTTGGACTAACCCTGGATGCAGGACCGAAGGACTGTGTTTCTGCAGCTCAGAGAGCCTCAAAGGAGTGAGGCCGTAGCTGAGTAGGGCGCCCCGGATGTGTCGGGCCCCAGAGTCAACCCAAAGTCAGCCAGGAGAGGTAAACGCCCCGACAGCAGCGCAATTGGGGCGCCCCGCGTGTGTCGGGCGCCCGCATCATGTCGGCGCCCCGCGTGTCTCGGGCGCCCACTGTGCCACGCCACTGAAGGCTGGCTGCAAGCTTACTCCCGAAGCCCTGAAGATGACGCTTTGACCGGTCAACCGGGGCCCCGCGCGCGGTCGAGCGCCCCGGTCAAAGCTGATCCCGAAGATGAAGAGATCAGCCTTGACCAGAGGGCTCGCCGGATCAAGAGCCACGTGGGGGGCGCCCCGAGCATGTCGGGCGCCCCCTGCCCTATATAAAGAGGGCCTCGACCCTATTCTTGAACAACCAATTCCTTCGACAATTCTACGCTCTTCTGCTTCCACGACACGCTCCAGAAAGCTGCCAACTCAAGCCGACGACGTCCCGCTGCTCCAGAATTTCAATCTTCACCGGACGTCGGTAACAAGAGTTGTATTTAAGTTTACGAGAATATTTTTATTATTATTTGTGTGTAAAATTTTGCGAACTTATAGAATTGCCCGCAGAAAATGGTCAACGACCGTGGGCCTTGGAGTAGGAGTCGACCCAGGCTCCGAACCAAGTAAACCGGCTGTGTTTGCGTTGTTGTGTTCTCTTTTATTTCCGCTGCGCACCCGCTCTTTTTAAATCCGAACGAATTGCGACATTCACCCCCCCTCTCTCGCATTTCTCGATCCAACACACCCTTCCATCAAGTTCAACCAAACCAAGGATTTCAGCATCTTAACCAAAATTTCTAGCAGCCTTTTGTATGTTTTCAGTAGGGAAATAATCAATTTCAGCCTCAACCTCAGCCATGGCAGCAAGAATTTCAACCTATACAGAATTTTCAACAACCTCTTCAATATTCACAGCCATACGATCCAAATTCTCAGTTTCAAAACCAGAATTTCCAGCCCACTCAATTTCAGTTTTCACCGCCACAATTTCAACCTCAGATCCAAGATTTCCAGGGCTACAATTCTCAGCAAATTCAACCATCATTCCAGCCCAATTTTCAACAGTTTAATCAGCCCATTCAACCATTTGAGCAGCCCCAATAGCTAGAATTTCAGAATTCACAGCCTAATCAAGGAGATTTTGAACAAAGAGTTAAGGAGTTCATGCAACAAATCATACAAAGTCAACAAGCAACAATTGATCAAATGAATCAAATGAAACAAAGGCAAGCCCAAGAATCAGGACAATTATCTTCTCAAGCTACTCTTAATTATGAGAGCCCTGGAATTGATTTTATATCAGTTCAAGGTGACCCTAGTGCATGGCCAAGTCCTTATTCAATTGATCTTGCAAATTTGGTGGAAGAAGAAGAAGAAATCATCAAATATAGGGCACCTACAGCATGCATCCCTCCGGAGATTCTTGTTCAAAATTCATTTCCAAATCTTTTAGCTCAAGAAGAAGATTTTGAAGCACTACAGGACCCTTCTCATCTTTTATTTGGTGATGATAGTATTATTGATGGTTCTAATTTTTCTGATATCGTTGCTACAAATATTATAGATGGAGCATGCATAGGAGATGATTTTACAGGTGTAGGAGATTACACTAAGCCCCAGGGACCACCACAATTGACTGGTATATTAGAAGATTCAGAAGATGAACCAGAAAGTGTAGGGATTTGCATGGTGGAAGCAAGAACCCAAGGATCACCTGTTTTAGTTGAGTGTACACCAGAACACCAACCTGAAGAGGAGATTGCACATTACCAGGAGGAGCCAATAATTACATCCACTCTTGTAGAACCTCCAGGTATTCTTCAGCACGCTCAGGTAAGTATTTCTCCTTTTTGTTCAGAAAAATTCAGCAAGGTACCAGTGCTGACTTTATTGGTTATGATGAATTTATTGATATACCTTGCGTAGAAACTGCTTGTGCAAATCCAATAGTGGTACCAAAAATTGATTTCATTGGTCGTAGTGCATACTTGATACATCTCTTGTAGATATGGATTGCGAAAAATTTTTAGAGGCACCTATAATTGATGTTGTTTGTTATGATGAATCTCTTGATACCTCTTTTGTGGATATGGATTGTGAAAAATTTTTAGAAGTGCCTAAAATTGATGTTATTTATTGTGATGAATCTCTTGCTATATCTTATGCTGAGGTTGAATGTGAAAAACTTATGGAGATATTTGAGATTGATTTTATTGGCTGTGACACATTGCTTGATACATCCTTGATGGAAAATAATTGTGATATTTCTATTGAAGAGCCAAAAATTGATTTCTTTGTTTGTGATGAGTTCCTGGATGCAAATTTTATAAGAAATAATTGTGAAAAATTCATTGAGATACCAAAAATTGATTTAATTGGATGTGATGCAGTTTTGGATACATTTCATGCAGAGACTGATATTATTTCATTCCTTTCTTACCCTGCACGCTTGAGAGAGGTATTACATTGTTTTGCAGGGTCTAGAAGACTTCCGGAGTGGGTGCTCCATCTGAACAGACTCCAACCTCCTGGAAGAACTTTCAAAAGGCATCAAGAGAGAGGAGTAGATCTTACTTTAATTCGAAGCACTCCACCTCTTACATGAGTCTTGTACCTAAATCGCCTGCGGCCATCGGAGCAATTTTCTGTAAAATTCAAGTGTGGGGGAGTCCTAGTTCTCTCAGCCACCCATGTTCCTCCACTACCACGATGGAGACTACTTCTTGATAGACTCCGTCCACCAGAAATAAAGGGGAGTTTGTGACTTCTAGAATTTTCCTTTAAATTGAGTCCTTGTTAATAAATGCATGAGTAGAGTAGAATGACTAGGAGTCATTGTAGATACCATTTTAGTTTTCTTAGAAATTTGTTTCTTGCATGATTAGGAATAAATGTATCCCTCTAGGTTATCTTCATGTCATTTTAGAATCTCTTGAAAATAAATTAAATCTGGTTGTTAAAACTTAAGGTTTGAGCTCATGGATGAATTCTTGGATGCTTGAGTACTACTTGGTTTTAGATTCTTAATTGAGGACTTGAGATGAATTATTTTTGCCTAGTGAGAATTAGCCTTATATTTGCGACACACATATGTTATTGCACTCTTGAACTTGCTTAGGTTCTTTCAAAACCATATTTCAATGATTGGATCACATCTATAGAGGCTAATAAATTTGTTTACCTTTCCATATCAATTCTTGACACTAATCATGTTCTTTCTATTTTTCTTTCCTTATCTTCTACTCTTAACCATGCTTTTATAGGGACTTGTTTGTTTGGGGATGTTCTTTGATGTTATTTTGCCCAAGACAGACAAAAGATTAAGTGTGGGGGAGTGATCAATATTTTGGAATGTATTTTCATCAAGGAAGCACATCATTTGAAAAAAAAAATTTCATGTGCCAAGTGAGTGAGTTTGGTGTTAAGAATGCATAAGAAGAAGTGGATAAGGATGGAACCAATTTGAATTGGAGATGATGTGGATCTTAAAAACCTACATGGGAAACAGATGGCACGAAAAAAAAACAGAAAAAAATCTGTGCCATGAAGAAAAATCTGAAATTAATGGAGTTTGTAGCACAAATGGAGGATGAAATCAGTAACACTTTGCTAAAGTCTGAATTGGGAAGTGCTAAAGTCTGAATTGAAGCAGGAAAACGTAGAAAAAAAAATCTGAAAGAATGGCAGCAAATCTGTACCGAAAACAGAGGGAAAATGCAGCTATGAACTCAAGAAAAAGAGCTAGAAATTAAAGGGAAAACACACTGAATTTCAGGAGCAAATCGACTGAGATGCAGTTGCCAATCAGTTTGTTGGAATTCCATTAGATACAAAAATTCTGAAGCTGTAAAGGAAAATGTAGAAACTAATTGATTGCAACATCAAACAAAAGGTAGAGTAAAAACAAGAGATGCAACTACTATGAAGCTTACGACATTAGAAAGGATGGAATTGATTCTGATGAGGGTTCGGGGAGCTGATCACACCATGAATGAATAAGGGTAAGCTGCAGAAAAATTAGGAAGTCAGCAGCTTGAAAAAAAAAGTTTGAAAAAAAAAAATCAAAGAAACCAAGTGGCACACCATTGAGTTTTGGCATAATAAAATTAGTGAAGATACTCTCATCGAAATTGAAGCTTTGCTCCACTACAAGTCTGACCTTGCTAGAGGATAAAAGAAGAAAAAATATGTAATATAGAAAAGAAAAGAAAAATAATGGCGCCGTTGCCGGGGAAGCAACTAGTTGATTTGTTAGATTTTTGCTTGTGTACTTATGGGCATATCATTTGTTTCTATTTTCTTGTGCTTTATCTTTTGTGTACGGTTGCTGCCATTTTTTCTTGTTTGTTGTGTGACAGGGCTGTAAGATCAAAATGTTTTCAGATCAGGACATCAAAATGTTTTCAAAGGAACAATCAGAGATGAAAGAGGCATTGATGGAGTTGAAATGTTGGGTTAAGGTGTTGGAATACCAACAAAGAAATAAAGCTCATTCATCTACTTACCAGCGGCCAATTCAGCCTACATTTCAGCCACCTTAGCCCCAATTTCAGCAAGGGCATCCACAATTTCAGCCTCAGATCCAAGATTTCATGGCCAGCCAAAGAGGGGCTCTATCCTCTTTGCTTGGCCGGCCACAACAAAGGGAGAGAACCAAGTTTTTGGTTCAATTTATAAAATAAACCAAGTGTGGTTTGTTTTATAAAATTATGGATGATATAAATTTTTATATAATAAACCAAGGTTTGGTTTATTTTTCATGGAAATTAAAATAAACCATGGATTGATTTATTTTATAAAATCAATCATGGATTGATTTACCATGATAAGAAAATTTATTCCATAGGAGAGAAGAGACTTGATTGATTTTTTATCATGAATTAAAATATGATTTTAACCATGATATAAAATCAAACTTGACATGATGGAATAAGTTATTCCATATTTGAGAGGCTTGATGGTTGAGAGGCCACTATATAAAGGACCCAAGGCAAGGCTTGGGTGATAATAAAAGAGATGAAGGCATAGGCTCTCTCCCTATCTTTCTCTCCTTCTCTTCTCCCCTTCTTGCCGTGAGACAACCAGCCCCAAGAAGGAGCACTAGCCGGCCGCCTCTGCCCTTTCCCTACCGACCACCACCTGTTGCCGAAGAAGGAAGCTCCGGCCATCTCTTGGCCGGAAGAAGGTGCTGCCAGAATTAGAGTTTGCCGCAAGGATCTTTTTGCCGCAAGCCTCTTCTTTTGCTTCGCCGAAATTTTGATTCCGGCCATCCTTTTGTGGTTAGTCTTCCGACTTCTCTCTTGGTTTTTCTCGTCGCATTTTCGAAGAATCTAGTAGTTCTTGAGAACACGAAACTCGTGGCTTTGCGAAGTCATCCCGAAGATACTCGGCGTGGACGCGAATAGAGGCGGAGCTTCCAAGGGATGCTTACGGTTGGATCTCGTCCCTTCCTTCAAGTTACGTGAGGTAATACGTAAATTAATTTATGTTTCTGCAAAATTTTAAAATTTCATGCTTAGATGTGTGGTTAAATGATTTATAGAAATTATTTATGCTAAACCTTCCGCTCCACGTAATTAATTTTAAAATTACGAACCCGCTTCCATGTCAACATGCACCCGGTCCCAACACAATGGAGTGGAGCCATCCGAGGGACGAGAGCCAAAGGAAGAAGACTTCAAAGGGAAAACCAAGGAAGTAGACTTTAAAGGCACACGCAAAGGATGACATGAAGACAAGCCATGAGTTTATATGCATCCGAGGGACGAAAGCCAAAGGAAGAGAACTTCAAGGGCAAGCCCGGGGAGGTGGACTTCAAGGCATACGCGAAGGATGGAGTCCGGATAGATTAACAGTGAGTTTGTAAGTTGGACAGTTGACTGGTGGAGGAATCAGTCGACTGGGGTTGGAACCAGTCGACTGATGCTTTGAAAAAACTAGCCGTTTGGCTAAGCACTAGTCGACTGGGCTCGGTAGCAATCGACTGGTGTCAGGCTGAGCTGTTTTGTTAACAGCTTTTTCTTCTATTTAAGAGGAGACTTTGAGGCTTAAGAAGGGTTAGAGATCTTATTGAAAACCTTCTTGATCAAGTGCTCAAAGCTTCCACGTCTACTCTCTTCCTCTAACCCTAAATCTAAATCTCATCTTGTAAAAGGGGAAGAGACATTGTGAGAGATTGCACTCCATCGAGAAGGATGAGTTCTAGTCGGAGATTGCCGGAGATTAATCCACCCAAGGATTGAGGGATCGCCCACCTCAGGTGTTAGTAATATGAGAGAAGTGTCCTAAGGCAATCGCCTTATGATTGTAAATATTTATTTTAATAAATGAATATTCACTATTTGAGTATACATGTCTATGTATTTGATTGGGATCTTAAACTCATTTACTGAATGTCCACAATACAATTCACAGCATGAGAGAATTTGTGATGAATTCACAACTAGTGATTATCTCTACATGTGCAATTGTGAAGTATTGAAATTGTCCCTAGTCGATGAATTGATAAATAAGGACACTATCAATTTTGTTAAGACTAGCATGGGTTATTCTCTAATCAGCTGATTCTCACTGGCTGGTGACATTGGGATGTCCGGAGATAAACATGAATGCTAGTTAAGGGAACTAGTTTATTGGAGTGACTAGCTGTAAAACTTTATATGGTAATCTACATATAGATATGTTAATGAAGTTCTTACTGCAGCTTAAGTGCGATGTTCCTTTGACTTGCGGTGTTCAAGTCATCTTGGTCATGAAGACTTATACTTTGACATCTTAAGCAAGCATCTCCAAGGAGGTGTGGACCCAAGATGATTGGGTATAAGCCGAAGTGCCCGAAGATGTTTGAACAGCCTACAAAGGATTCACCACTCCTTGCGAGGGGATGTATACCCAAGGCCTATCGTCGGATTGTTACTCAAAGCCTCTGGCCAGAGCATGACATGTTCAGAGTATGAGTCTCTGAAAGACATGAGAGTAATTAGAATCCGTTGGACGAGAAAGACATTACTTGGGCTAGGTGTGACGTAGTCAGCCTAGTGGGGACTGACACATATAGACCATGTCTTGAACCAAGTGGGTATAAGATGGTGAAGGGAATGAGGCACGATTCATTATAGCTGCTGAAGGGTTTCAGAATTATTTCTGAGGTCAACCGTTGATCTTTCGATTAATTGGGGGCCATGATGTACTACTAGGTGCCACTCTTGATCGTTCTATAATTGGTTGATTATAGACGACCAACATAAATCGAAAGCCTATTTAGTCACACGCACTACGAGTAATTCGAGGGATTTAAAACGAGTTGAAAATTGGATTTTCCGATCAAGAGAAATAAGTCGAATCTGAATTTATCAGAGGCGCATCAGAAGCTTAAAATGGCTAAGTCTTTTGAAGGCTTATTAGACGAATTAAATGAGTTTAATTCGCGAGAAGGCGGCTTGGTTTGGCCGACCAAAGAGGGTCCCCACCCTCTTTGGTTTGGCCGGCCACAATAAAGGAGGGAAACTAATTTATTTGGTTTAAATTATAAAATAAATCAAGCGCGATTTGTTTTATAAAATTATGGATAAATAAATTTATATAATGAAATTTATATAAAGAAATTTATATAAAGAGATTTATTTTCATGAAAATTAAAATAAACCTTGGATTGGTTTATTTTATAAAATCAATTATGAATTGATTTTTCCATGATAAGAAAAATTTATATAATAAATTTATTCTTTTTATGGAAATTAAAATGAACCATGGATTGGTTTATTTTATAAAATCAATTATGAATTGATTTTTCCATGATAAGAAAAATTTATATAATAAATTTATTCTTTTTATGGAAATTAAAATGAACCATGGATTGGTTTATTTTATTTTATAAAATCAATTATGAATTGATTTTTCCATGATGAGAAAAATTTATATAATAAATTTATTCTTTTTTTGGAAATTAAAATGAACCATGGATTGGTTTATTTTATTTTATAAAATCAATTATGAATTGATTTTTCCATGATAAGAAAAATTTATATAATAAATTTCTTGTAAATTTTATTCCATAATAAAAGGAGAGATGTGCTTGTTTTTATTATAAATTTAGTTATAATAAAACTTAGCATAACGGAATAATTCATAAGAAAATTTATAGGATAAATTTCTTATGAAAATTTATTCCGTTAAAAGGGAGACTTGGCGATGGAGAGGCTACTATATAAAGGAACCAAGACAAGGCTTGAATTCCAATGAAGAGATAAAGTAGCAAGCTCTCTCTCTCTAGGGCCGGCGCCCTCTCTCCTCCCCTAGGGCCGGCGCATCGCCTAGGGTTGCCGTGAGCCTCCTCCACCAAGAAGGTGCCAAAGAAGAAGAAGAAGTGGGTCGCGACTCCCTCCTTCCCTTCCCCGGAATCTTGATTCCGTTACTTGGTGGTTAGTTTCCATCTCTCTCTCTTGATATTCTAGTTGTGCCTTTGGAGAATCTAGTAGTTCTCGTCGGCACAAAAATCGTGGCTTTGCGAAGTCATCCCGAAGAGAACTCGGCGTGGACGCGAATAAAGGCGGAGCTTCCAAGGGACGCTACGGTTGGATCTCGTCCCTTACTTCGAGTTACGTGAGGTAATGAGTAAATTAGTTTACTTTCTGTAAAATTTTAATTTATGATCATGTCCACACATCATAAGGTTGCATGCTAGATACGTGGTTAAAATAATTTTAGAAATTATTTATGCTAATTCTTCCGCTGCACGTAATTATTTTTTAAAATTACGAATCCGTATCCATGTCAACATGCACTCGGTCCCAACAGTGGTATCCGAGCGAGTTAGTGTTCGACATAATCATATAATTGCTTTGCGGAAAACTTTGTCATGATCTCAATTTTGAAAAATTTTCCAATTATGGAAACTTTCCAATTATGATAAATTTTAGATTTAGGAATTTCAAAGTTTGGAAATCCTCATGAAATTTCGCAAACTTTTGAAATATCCTAGTTTCTGAAATTTTATGATAATTGTGAAAAACTTCCCATCTTTGGAATCTTTCCAATTTTGGAAATTTCTATTTTGGAAATTTTCTAATTTTGGAAATATGTAAGTTTTCTTTGTACCAGAAACTTACAATTATTCTGAAAAACTATTATGAAATCTCGCAATTTTGGGCACTTTCTTTCAAGAAAGTCTAGACAAATTTATGGATCATTAATTGACAATTAAAATCGAATTGGTTTTAAATTATCAACAAAATTTTTTATTTTGGATTGAGCCTCGGGGAGCCGTCCAATTTAAAGTTAGTTGTTGTAATTTAATTTCCCATTTTGAATAAAATTGTCATGTTTAATTTGGTTACGCCTCGGGGAGCGGACCAAATTGGATTTACGACAAATTTCTTTTCTTTGGGTATCTGAGCCATGGGGAGCCACCCTTAGAAAATAATTTGTTGTAATTAATTAATCCATAAATAAAATATGTGATCAAATCTTGGAAATTTAGGATAATTTCCTTATTTGATTTAAGATGTGATGCTCTTACATATTGTTGTCTCCAAAATTAATTAGGAAAATGGTTTCCTATAGAGTTTTCTTAAAAGAGATTTTCATGAAAATAATATGTGGTTGAATTAAGGGAATCTGTCTCTTAATTTAATAAGATTTGATTTAGAGAAATCAAAGTCTTAAACATATTATTTCCGAAATTGATTATGACAATTTAGGAAATTATTTCCCAAAACAATTCCTCGAATAAAGTATGAAATCGGGATTAGGAAATCCGGTTCCTAGTCTAATTAATGAGACTTGATAAATTAAGTCACATACATACTTTATTAATGAAATCGTTAGTCATGACATAATTATATGTCATGAATGTGCTTAGAAAAGAAAAGATGAGACCCAAAACCTCTTACAAAATATTAAGGCCAATACCTTCCATTAATATGGTTAGAATCGGAGTTTTGTTTCTCCTTTGGGTTGATGGACACATCCATGCCCGGCTTGAACCTCAACATGTTCAAACCATGGAATTAGTTTATGAATAATATAGTTGGAGTCAGAGGTTAATCCTTAGTTTTGGTTGTTGGACACATCCATGCCTGACTAAACGGTTGAATGAGCTCCAACCATATTAAAACTATTTCTTGATTAATGGGTCAGCCTTAAGCTTGGAGCATCGATTTGTTGTGCCACAGCCAAGGTCGATGTAAAGAGAGGTGCAGTTGGGTGCTATGTATATTGTTGCATACTTGTTAATGAGTTAACAACCCAATGATTTATGCAAATATTCAATTAGTTGATAGCATAAAGTGATAGTTACATATATGTGATATGTAATCGGTATAATTACCTACCTTCATAGCTAAGAATAACTTGATGGCCACAGCCATGGTTGTTCTTATCTATGGTTGGATATCAACCTATTTGGAGATGTTCCTACGATCTCCCGAATTGATAAAAAGGGTTATTCAATTCGATAAATAAATAGGATTTAATTAATGTATGTTGATGCATTCTTTATCATTCTTCTCACATAAGCTCAATTTGCATTTCTAGGATAGTCACTCGATCATGTCTTCTCTGAATTTGCGTTCCATTTTGGACACCAATAAGTTAACTAAGGACAAAAGGATTGAAAAGGCACCAAAAGGCACTTGCCATCACTGTGGCAAGGAGGGCCACTGGCGAAGAAACTGCAAGGTTTATCTTGAGTCCTTGAAGAAGAAGGTATCCGATGCCCCATCCTCTTCAGGCATCTTCATTATTGAATGTCACTCTATTTCCTCGTACACCTGGGTACCTGATACTGGGTGTAGCTCACATATATGTAATGACATACAAGGGCTAAGGAATAGAAGAAGACTCGTCAAGGGAGAAGCGAATTTGCGAGTTGGAAATGGAGCAAAGATTGCTGCTATTGCCATCGGAACATATTTGCTAAAACTCCCTACTGGACTTGTCTTAGAATTGGATAATTGTTATTTTATTCCTTCGTTAATAAAGAACATTGTATCTATTTCATGCTTGAATGAAAAGGGTTATCATTTAACTTTTAGTAACAATTGTTGTTACATAACTTTAAATGGTGTTCTTTATGGGACCAGAACTTTGTGCAATGGTATCTACACGTTAGATTTATCCGGTGACGTTTTCAATATCGAAGTAAGCAACAAACGTGCTCGAATAGATAATCGAATAGACTCCTATACGTGACATTGTCGTCTTGGCCATGTAAGTAAGAAACGCATGACCAAATTACACCGATGTGGAATTTTGGAATCATTTGAACCCGGTTCATTTGATACATGCGAATCATGCTTAAAAGGCAAGATGGCCAAATTACCCTTTTCCGGAAAAGGTAATCCAGTGGGAGAATTGCTTGGTCTAAAACATATTGATGTATGTGGACCAATGTCAACTCTTGCACAAGGAGGCTATAGCTACTTCATTACCTTTATCGATGATCACTCATGATTCGGGTATGTGTTCTTGATGAAACACAAATCTGAAGCTTTTGAGAAATTCAAAGAGTTCAGAAATGAAGTAGAGAAACAGCTTGGCAAAAGTATTAAGATACTTCGATCCGATCGGGGTGGTGAATACTTAAGTCAAGAGTTTCAAGATTATCTTAGGGACAATGGGATACTGTCCCAATGGACTCCGCCGTATACGCCATAGCATAATGGTGTATCTGAGAGGCGCAACCGAACCTTGATGGACATGGTTAGGTCTATGATGAATCATGCAACTCTTCCAAAATCCTTTTGGGGCTATGCACTTAAGACAACTGTTTACTTGCTAAACAGTTTGTTTTTATTATAAATTTAGTTATAATAAAACTTAGCATAACGGAATAATTCATAAGAAAATTTATAGGATAAATTTCTTATGAAAATTTATTCCGTTAAAAGGGAGACTTGGCGATGGAGAGGCTACTATATAAAGGAACCAAGGCAAGGCTTGAATTCCAATGAAGAGATAAAGTAGCAAGCTCTCTCTCTCTAAGGCCGGCGCTCCTTTCACTCTCTAGGGCCGGCGCCCTCTCTCCTCCCCTAGGGCCGGTGCATCGCCTAGGGTTGCCGTGAGCCTCCTCCACCAAGAAGGTGCCAAAGAAGAAGAAGAAGCGGGTCGCGACTCCCTCCTTCCCTTCCCCGGAATCTTGATTTCGTTACTTGGTGGTTAGTTTCCATCTCTCTCTCTTGATATTCTAGTTGTGCCTTTGGAGAATCTAGTAGTTCTCGTCGGCACAAAACTCGTGGCTTTGCCAAGTCATCCCGAAGAGAACTCGGCGTGGACGCGAATAAAGGCGGAGCTTCCAAGGGACGCTACGGTTGGATCTCGTCCCTTACTTCGAGTTACGCGAGGTAATGAGTAAATTAGTTTACTTTCTGCAAAATTTTAATTTATGATCATGTCCACACATCATTAGGTTGCATGTTAGATACGTGGTTAAAATAATTTGAGAAATTATTTATGCTAATTCTTCCGCTGCACATAATTATTTTTTAAAATTACGAACCCGTATCCATGTCAACATGCACTCGGTCCCAACATCAGGGGCACATCATGGAGTAGGAGCAAGCAATCTACGAATCACATAAATGATAAGAGTTAGCATTGATTTCATTATTTTAGTGTTATTTTCGATTGTGCAAAGCTAACACTCTAGGATCGGTGCCGTCGATAGAGGGGGGGGGTGAATATCGACTCGTAATTTCTTCGAAAACTTGTCGTTCGTTCATTCTAGTCAAAGAGTTAGTACGCAGTGCAAATAATAAAGAACGAAAACAAACAACACTCGTACACGCGGGATTTATTTACATGGTTCTCGACCCCCCAGGGTCAGTATGTCCAAGGCCTATGTACTCGGCGTGAGTCCACTATTGGTCTCCTTTCCAAAATTTTCGGAGGCGGTGAATACCCGTCTTACAGTTTTATTTACAAGCAAAAGATAATAAATAAAGTACAACTCATAAATAAAAGCAAACTAAACAGTAGCGAAGTTCCGGCCAATCCGGAAGTCCGAAGTGCAGCGCACTTCCTCCTGGAGCCTCCTTGGTCGCAGTGCTTCGTCTCTAGTGCTTATTCTTCACTCAGAATGACTTAGCAGATGATGGAATTCATTGTCTGAGTTGAGGGGTCGAACCCCTTTATATAGCAATGTCCAGGGCGCCCTAGAGGCCTCTGAGGCGGTCAAAACTTGATCCGCAATCGCGGTCTTCGCGCAGGGATAGAATTGCCATCCCAAGCAACCTAGACCTTCCCAGGCGCTTGGGATGTAGGGCGCCTAACCCTTGAGGGCACCCTGAAGCCTGGGGTGCCTGTATCTGTTGGATCGAGAAAACCGATAGAGGGGGGTGAATATCGGTAAACTTTCGGATTTTCATAAAGAGCACGTACGCAGCGGAAATAAAATAAAAACAATCACAGCACAAAGACACAGTCGATTTACTTGGTTCGGAGCCTGTGTCGACTCCTACTCCAAGGCCCACGGTCGTTGACCGTTTACTTTGGGCAATTCTATATACGCGCAAAACAGTTTACAATAATTTATTACAAATAAGTGCACTAACAATAATAATAAAAAATTCGATCTTCGTTACCGACGTCCGGAGTGGATCGACTCTTTCGGGGCAGCGGGACATCGTCGGCTCGAGTTGGAGTGTTTCCGGAGCAAGGCACGAGCGTAGAAGATCTTTGGGGCGTTGAGAGAGCTGGTGTCTTGAAGCCTTGGTCGAGGGTCCCTTATATAGGGCCTGGGGGCGCCCGGGATGTCGGGGGCGCCCCCACGTGGCTTTTGATCCGCAGAGCTCTCGGTCAGCGTCTATCCTTTGGATCCGCTTTGACCGGGGCGCCCGCAGCGCTCGGGGCGCCCGGATTGACCGGGTCAAACTCTATCCTTTGGCTTCGCTTGGCTTCTGGATCGATGCATGCGCATGGGGGCGCCCGGGAGTAGCGGGGGCGCCCGGGAGCACGGGGGCACCCGACCCAGCATGTATTCGAACTCCTTTTTTCTTTACTTATTTTGTATGGCCCTTGGGGGCGCCCGGGACACTCCGGGCGCCCTACTCAGCTACTATCTCATTCCTTTGAGGCTATCTGAGCTGCAGACACTCCTTCCTTTGGTCCTGCATCCAGGGTTAGTTCAAAACACAATAAAGCAATAAAGTATTTGTTTATACAGCCTTAGCTGTCTTGGTTCTGACTTTGGTCTCTAAA
Organism: Boesenbergia rotunda; assembly: GCA_024364735.1. Classification (NCBI taxonomy): domain Eukaryota; kingdom Viridiplantae; phylum Streptophyta; class Magnoliopsida; order Zingiberales; family Zingiberaceae; genus Boesenbergia; species Boesenbergia rotunda. Next base: position 16,307 of record JAGFNQ010003447.1, read on the forward strand.
ATGGAGCCCTAGGTCGAACCGACGCCTACTGTTCCCTCGACGGGGAACGCGTCCTCACCTACTCCTCTCGGGAGAATTTACCTGATGCCAACCGTTCCTCTGGTTGGACTTTTGCCTGATGGTCCTTTGTCAGGTCTTGGATGCCGAGCTGCCCTTCGCTCGGTGCCTAGCATTCCTTCGCTAGGGCTTTAGTCCCAGACTGTCCTTCGCCTGGCGCCTAGCAGTCCTTCGCTAGGTCTTGGATACTGGCAGTCCTTCGCCAGTTGCCTAGCAGTCCTTCGCTAGGGCTTGGATACTGGCAGTCCTTCGCCAGGTGCCTAGCAGTCCTTCGCTAGGGCTTTGTCTCTGCACACTTGAGTAACATTGTTAGATCACAAACAAACTTAACTTTGAATTGTGTTGCCAATATCAAAACAAGGTTCGATATGGTGCTTCCTGCACCAACAGTATCAACACAGGTGCCCTGGATGATCTTCCCAGGCAGATTTTTCTCCTGCGTTTGCTTTCCTATCTTGCCTCCAACTCTAGGTACCTGCAAGACAACAAACACAAGAAAAATATGCAAATAATCTTAGCCTTAAAGAATGGTTCTGACTTTGGATTTCACCTGAACCCCTAGGTCGAACCGACACCTAATGTTCCCTTTCCCGGGGAACGCGCCCTCACCTACTCCACACTGGAGACACATGACTAGAATGGGTAGGTCTAGGAATGTCCATGGTGGACATGTTGTTTTAGGGTGAGGTACCTAAAAAGGGAAAATCAAGCTTTGAGGATAAAACTTGAGAAATTGGAGAAAATGCTATATAGATTCACTATTGGATCTAAGGGTTTAGATAAATTGTTGAGGAACCAAAAACCCAACAATGTTAGATCGCATTTGGGATACCGATCTAGGTCCTCAAATGCCAATGAAAAGATATATGCTAGGGTATCATATAATTATGGTAAGGAGGAGAAGTCCAAGAATGACAAGGGAGTGTCATTTAAGGGCAAAAAGACCTTAACTAAGGACAAGGTGTCCAAGGTTAAGGGAAGAAGTAGTTAACCAAGGATAAGATGCCCAAGGTTAAGAAGGTTAGGTTTGTAGTTCAAGAGTCACTAAGGTATACTAGTGCTACCTAGTATTTGTTGAGTCACCTAGGAAGATGGCTAAGACTAAGAGCTCAAGGGGAGCTCTAAGAGTCAATTTGGGGCCCATGATTAATGGATCTCGGGAGGATATCTCCCGGAAGTCTAGATAGACCATGGAATGTGTCAAAGGATTTAGAGACGGACTTGAGTCTCAATCCTTGGGTTTTGACACATTGAGTTTATGTTTCATGCATGAAAATATGACATTCGGGTCATATTGCATGAAAATTAGTTTTTGATTTATAAATGCCATATAAACCAATGGTAGGGATGCATTGTGGTATGGTATAGGCAAATACATCAAGAGGAAGCAAAAACTAGGACTTTAGGTCAAAGTTCAATTGAACCATTTAGA
>JAGFNQ010003447.1:47827-72584 GCA_024364735.1 Boesenbergia rotunda
GTGCCTAGCAGTCCTTCGCTAGGGCTTTGTCTCTGCACACTTGAGTAACATTGTTAGATCACAAACAAACTTAACTTTGAATTGTGTTGCCAATATCAAAACAAGGTTCGATATGGTGCTTCCTGCACCAACAGTATCAACACAGGTGCCCTGGATGATCTTCCCAGGCAGATTTTTCTCCTGCGTTTGCTTTCCTATCTTGCCTCCAACTCTAGGTACCTGCAAGACAACAAACACAAGAAAAATATGCAAATAATCTTAGCCTTAAAGAATGGTTCTGACTTTGGATTTCACCTGAACCCCTAGGTCGAACCGACACCTAATGTTCCCTTTCCCGGGGAACGCGCCCTCACCTACTCCACACTGGAGACACATGACTAGAATGGGTAGGTCTAGGAATGTCCATGGTGGACATGTTGTTTTAGGGTGAGGTACCTAAAAAGGGAAAATCAAGCTTTGAGGATAAAACTTGAGAAATTGGAGAAAATGCTATATAGATTCACTATTGGATCTAAGGGTTTAGATAAATTGTTGAGGAACCAAAAACCCAACAATGTTAGATCGCATTTGGGATACCGATCTAGGTCCTCAAATGCCAATGAAAAGATATATGCTAGGGTATCATATAATTATGGTAAGGAGGAGAAGTCCAAGAATGACAAGGGAGTGTCATTTAAGGGCAAAAAGACCTTAACTAAGGACAAGGTGTCCAAGGTTAAGGGAAGAAGTAGTTAACCAAGGATAAGATGCCCAAGGTTAAGAAGGTTAGGTTTGTAGTTCAAGAGTCACTAAGGTATACTAGTGCTACCTAGTATTTGTTGAGTCACCTAGGAAGATGGCTAAGACTAAGAGCTCAAGGGGAGCTCTAAGAGTCAATTTGGGGCCCATGATTAATGGATCTCGGGAGGATATCTCCCGGAAGTCTAGATAGACCATGGAATGTGTCAAAGGATTTAGAGACGGACTTGAGTCTCAATCCTTGGGTTTTGGACACATTGAGTTTATGTTTCATGCATGAAAATATGACATTGAATCCAAGAGTAATGAACGGTCTTCAACACTATAGGTCACAAGGTTGAAAACCGTGACTTAATAAGGTATGCCTTAAACGCTTTCCCTAGAAACACCTTGTGGGCATCTATGGTAGATGCATACAAGGTCTCAAGGGATCTGTCAAAAATAAAATTAGATGAATTGTTTTCCGAACTAGAACTGCACGAACAAACTAACACCAATATGGTCGAGAAAGGTATTGCTTTCGTTGCAGGTAAAACTGGAAGGACAACAAAGAAGAAGCCTGAACCTGAACCAGAGTCTAACTCAGACTCAGACTCAGACTCAGAAGACGAAGAAGGATCAGACTAAGCTGGTCCGACTAGCCCGAAGCTACTACAAGGAGCTGAAGAACCGAACCAACAAACGAAAAATCAGCCGAAGAAAGGACGAACCAGCTGAACCCGCAAATGACAAAAACAAGCCTAATGTAACCTGCTACGAGTGCAAGAAGAAGGGCCACTACAAGACAGAATGTCCAAACTTAAAGGAAATCAAAAAGACAAGAAGAAAGAAAGCGCTCCAAGCAACCTGGGACGAATCTTCCTCAGAAGAAGAAGAAGAAGCACCCCAGTCAAACCTACTAGCCCTGACCGCCTCAGAAAAAGTCGAGACTGAGTCAGAATCAGAACAGGACGACGACAAGCTAACCTTTTCAGAAGACGGCGAAATCAAGGTAAGTGGTTTCAATAGATGTCAATTAAGTGAATTAATTTCATATCTTTCTCGAGATTTGGCAAAAGCCAAACTCCGAGTCGAATCCCTCCGACAGGAAGTAAAACTCCTGAAAGAGGGAGCTGACTCTAAACCCTTAACCGAGAAGGTTCAGGAAGGAACTCCCTACTCAAGTTGAAAACTTGAAAAGGTGAACTCCTCCTGAAAACTCAGGTTAAGGATCTTAGATCAGCTTTAGAACGATTTACATCTGGTTCAAGGGTCTTGACATGATCCTTGGGAAAACAGAAATCAGTTCTAAATCGATCCGGACTCGGCTATAGAACCAAATCCTGGCAAAGATCTTACTTTGCTGTACTGAATCAGTCCAGAGGTAAAATTCAGGCATGAGTACCTAAACTATACCTGAACAAACCAACTGGATCAAATCAGTATTGGATCCCCAAGGACAAGATTCACATCTTGCCTAACCATCACCGTGGCTTTAGTCCAGGGGGAGCCAAACTGAAAACAATATTCATTATTAGATAAGAATTTAATTCTTGATTGCAATTGCTTGCATGATTGTTTATTTAAAATTCCTGCAATTTACCATGCTTAGATTTAGGAATGGTTAGTATAAGGACTGAACAAACTTAACTGAAACTTGACAACATAGTATTGGGTGGAGGTGAGATGATAGTACGTTAGGGAAGCCAATTTGGCGGAACTAGCCGAAGCTACCGATCCAAGACCCAAACTAGTTAGACCAGAAATTTTTCAAAGAATTTTGAAAATGAAATTTCATTAAAAGGCTTTGTCAAGGAAAGGGTGGATGATCCCATAAAGCTACGGCCAAAGAAGGCCTAGTGCCTCGCCAAGACCTGGAAGTCAATTTTTGAAATTCAAATTTAATTTTTTTTGTCAAATTCGAATCTAACACAAAATTTCAGTTATTTGTAGATTTAAACATCTCTTCAAAAAAAATTCAAAATTAATTAAGTTTTCAAAATTTAATTGTTTTCAAAATTAATTAAGCTATCAAAATTTAATTGTTTTCAAAATTAATCAAAGTTTTTTTTTAATAATTTTACTTATCAAAACCTGTCTTACAAAACCTATAAGGCTAACGTAATAGAAAACCCTAGATTTGGGTGAGACAGTAGGATTAAAACTCAATTGGAAATTCTTTGATGCCTATATTATGAATTAATCATGTATTTAAGATCACAAGTCAAACCATGGTCAACATAGTCAAACCATGTCAAAGCAGTCAAACCATGGTCAAACCAATTAAACCATGGTCAAACCAATTAAACCATGGTCAAACGATGACAAGACACAAAACTTGTCTCGTTGCTACAGTCCCGGGTGCCCGTGACTCCTCGGGCACCCCTACCCCACCTTTTCTTACTCCCTAGGCAAAAAGCTGACATTGCTTTTGACCAGGGCGCCCGGAACCACGCGGGCGCCCCCATCTCTCTCAAAGCAGCAAAAGCTACAAATGCACCCTGTTGAGGGCGCCCGGGCTGTCCCGGGCGCCCCCAACCAGTCAAAGGTACTGCTTGTGGCAGTATCTACTGACCAGGGCGCCCGGAATCTCCCAGGCGCCCCCATTGGTTTGCCTATATAAGGCACCCGAATTACTCTTTTCTTTCCACACCAAAATCAACCTCCTTCTTCACTTCTTCCTCTTCAAGAAGATCGTGCAAGTCCTCATCCTCAACTATGCCTCCCCGAGCTGCCCGGTACAATTTTAGTTAATTTTTTATTGCATTTAAATTTATTTTTATGCAATACCCCCATGATTCTTTTAAATTTCCTTCACTTAGAAGACACCGACCAAACCTGGCTAACCCCGGTGCCGAACCAAGTCCTGACCCTAGGTTCCCTACCCTAGAGTTATGTAACAAGTTTGCTCAAACCATCTACAAGCCTATTAAAACAAGCTATCTCAATAGGCACTTCTTTACCCAATCATGCCCAATAGTAATGAATATTATCAACTTCTATCAGTTAGATAATCTTGTCTTCTGCACTCATACCATTAATGAATCTTTATGTGTAGAATTCTATAATAATATAATTCGACAAGATAATCTCATGTTTCACACTACTGTCCAAGGGATACCTTTGTCTATCACCCCTATGTTATTAAACTGGCTCCTTGGACTACGACCCTCTCAGTCTATATTTTGCTGTTATCCACCTAGGAATCCCCCATTTGATCCTCCCTACTCACACATTACCTTAGACACCATCCACTCCTATTTTTATAGGGAAGGACTCCCCGAAAATAGACGTTTCCTAGCCGTTGAACTTCAGGCACAGGACTATGCCCTGTATAGAGTCCTGGTCCGCTGTATCTTACCACTCTCCACTAGAGATCTCGGGACCATGCGACCCTTTCATGCCTTCCTTCTATATGCCCTAGTCCATCACCTTGACATAGACATTGGACTTTATCTGTTTCATACTATTCTACATGCGTCCAGTGTCACGACCCAGGGACAAGTGCGCACACCATTCTGCCACATCATCACTTCCCTCCTTCATCACCACGGTCGTGACATTACCTTAGGTGAAATAACCGCTATGACTGACTTTGACGAAATAGGATTTAGGAACTTCTCATTAGCGGGTCTAGAGGTATCGGCCACCGGGGTTCTGAGCTGGAGACGACAGCAGGCCGGAGCTCCGATCGACTCCGACGAGGAGGTCGAAGTTGATGTCAGAGATCTAGCAGCAGCAGCCCGAGCGCACATAGATGAGCCCGCTCCACCGACACTCTACGGTCGAGTGGCTCAGCTAGAGACACGTGTTCAGAGCCTCCGAGAGGAAGTGGAAGCCAATCACGCCGAAAACATGGAGACAAATCTGGGCTACTACAACAGTTACATGAGCGCCCTTAGAGCCGAGAGGGAGGCCAGAGAGGCAGAGTATCACGAGATGATGACCCTATTTCGATCCTGGCAGCCAAGCTCCTCTGATCATCCTGGTCCCTCATCCTAGATCTGCTTAATATTGTACCAGCATTTGACTGCCTCTACTCAGTAGGGTTGACTATGTTTGACTGTATGACTGTGTTGACTATCTTATGGTTTCTTGTCTATTTCAGCAGTTAGGAATGTACTCTGTAGAATAGATTAAATTTTTGTTCTGCTCTACCTGATTTAAAAATCAGTTTTTAAAATTAGAATCTTGAAAAACTGTTTTACTTAAATTTAAAATCATTTTTCATTTTTCGACATAGTTTTAGTTTTATTTCAAAATTGCCCCTTTCAAAACTAGGGATTTTTTCGAAAATGGACTTAGCCTAGGCCCTAACCCTAGAACTGCATGCACCTATAGACTTAGAAGCCAGCATCTTACAAGCACCTTAGGGTACTTTTGATTGATAACCTAGAAAGGGTTGAGATGCTTAGGTCTTTGCCTTAATTCAAGATGCTTTATGTCAGTGCATCTGCAGTAATTGGGACACTAAATACAATTTACATAGCAATCAAGTTAAGTGTCAAGCTTAGAAAATCTAACTTGAACAGAAACACTTAACTTGACTAACCCTAGTAAAAACTACTGTTTATCACAGTTAGTAAGTAGCTAATTGGGTTAGACAGGTCCCTACAAAGAAAATTGACTGATTTAGTTTAAGTCTAATTATGAATTGGTTCAGTACAGCAAAATCTTACTTATTTCCTTTATGCAATCTTAATTCTGCTATATTTATCTATTTTGATATATGGCAAAGGGGGAGAGATAGGAAAGGAGAGAATAAAATTAATTTTTATTACTTCTATCTTTTATTCAAAAAGTTTTCAAAAATTTTCTTATCCTTATTCAAAATTTTCAAAAATACTTAAGCTTTTCAAAATTGAATAAAGTACTTAAGTTCTTAAAACTTTCAAAATTTTTACTTAAGCTTTTCAAAATTTTGCTAAGTACTCAAGCCTTTCAAAATTTTCTAACTTAAGCTTATCAAAAATTTTAACTTCTATAAGTACTTTAAGCTTAAGTTTCTCAAAACTGTATAAGTACAATGTTACTAAGTACTTAGTTTTTTTTAAGTACTTAAGTTTTCCAAATGTACTTTATTTATTAAGTACTTAAGTTTTCCAAATATACTAAAGTGTTTCAAAGTTTACTAAGTACTTAAGCTTGTTAAATCCTACTAAGTACTTAAGCTAACACTTACAAATTTTTTGAGTACCTTAAAACATAAAGCTTCAAACTTTTTAAGTACTCTAAAATCATGCTTCAAAAACTCTCCTATGTACTTTTAACTTAAGAAGATTTCTAAGTACCTAAAACTTAAGTTTTCGAAGTACAAGTAAAGTTGTTTAAACCCACGAATTTTTGAAAAATCTAGGGGGAGATTCCTTCCAGGGGGAGGGAACCTTTTTATGCTTGCTTAAACTTAACTTTTTGAACTAAGGTTGCCATAAATCAAAAAGGGGGAGATTGTTGGTGCAGAATGCACTCAAGTCAAACCTGTGTTTTGATAATGGCAATAGAGGTCAAAAGTTAAGTCTTACTTGTTTTTCTAACAAGTTACTCTAGTGTGCAGAGACAAAGTCCTGGCGAAGGAATGCTAGGCACCTGGCGAAGGACTGCCAGTATCCAAGCCCTAGCGAAGGACTGCTAGGCAACTGGCGAAGGACTGCCAGTATCAAGGCCCTAGCGAAGGACTGCTAGGCAACTGGCGAAGGACTGCCAGTATCAATGTACCGACCCGCCTTCTCTACCTTAGACGGACCGTTACTTGTCTACTTCTTGACTCTAATGCACGACTAAAAATGCGGAATCTTTTTTTTTTGTATTTAAATCTATCTAAGAATGATATTCTAACTTTAATAGTCATGCATTTAAACTCATCACACAAGGTTCTATAACATTACTAAAGCATTATGGAATGTGGATGCAACTTTTTTAAGCATATTTAAAGCAATAAACTTAATTCAAAAGGAGACTAACAACATCTTGGCACATGCATCAAATAACTCCTAAGCATTTCTACCTATCCAAACTCCACTTATCAGATTCTATAACATTTCTAGAACTTCATAGAATGTAAATCTTACTTTTCTACCGAATTTACAAGCATTTTAAACACAATTAGGACTTAGTCCAAAAGGGAATAATAAGCTCAAGAATAAGTTTAAAATTCAATGCCTCAACATGCTAAACTACTCATGCCCTTGCTCATCTAGTGCATTCATAAAAGTAAGCATACTAATTGAAATGACATGGAATCTTCATTATACAAAATTGAGCATGTAAAACTATCCGAAGCATAAATGTTTAATAAACTCCATAACACAATAACTTGGAATTTGGAAACCTTAAACATTGCATTTCAAATAAGCTAAACTGTCTCGTCCCAAGGACCTCTCCAAGGTCAGCCACCACACACACGTTACTCAGCACCGCCTTGTCGCCTTCCTTTAGAATTGTTTACCTTTATCCTTACCTGCAGCAAGAGGAAATGCAACTAATAAGAATAAAGCTTAGCAAGTACTATCTAGCTCACAAAATCTCGAAATGTGCAAGCATGCTTTTTAAACAATGTGAAATCACATGAGATACTTTTATGCTTAAAAGAAACACTAAAACATGTATAACTCAAAACATGCATACTCAAGCATTAATAAGTCTTAACTCACTTTTTCTTGGCTTAACTTGAAACTTTAGCAATTCTTTAACTTTTACATCTTCCTTTAACTTTTAGAAAATTTCCTTAAACTTTAGAAAAACTTTGCTAAAGCATATACTTGAAAATAATAACTCACTTGGATCCACTTAAGACGTAAGTACCATCTTATGCGCGTTCCCTAAAAGGTTGGGGTAGCGAGCCACCAATCCTAATAGAGCAGACCTTGGTCTACCAGGGCCAAGACCTTGGAATTGGACACCTGGATTTCTTTAACGACGCCCTTGGACGCCGGGTACTGGCCTTAGAAAATAAAATAGCTTTTCTCTCTTTTCTTTCTTATCTTTAAATGCCTTGGCATTTTATCGAACACCTTGTGTGCCCAAATCCCTAAGTCTTGACTTTTGGGGATTTCGTAAGGCCTTGGCCTTCTCTTTTCTTTTTCTTTATCTTTCTTTTCTTTTCTTATAGATTCCTTAGACCCTACACTCACATAGGGTACTCTATCAAATATATATAAGCATAAAATGAACTAAGATCACATGCAAAATCTTAAACTAACGGTAAATATCTCTTTTAAAATTTTTTAAGGGAAATTCTTGCGAAAAACCGCCTCTTACTACAGGTGAGCAGTACTTACCTCCTGCGCTAGGTTTTCCTTACGAATAAAATCTGAAATTCCCGAGGAAACGTCGAATTTCGACGTTCTTCTTGCTCCTTGGCATTCTCCTCGCATCTACGAGAGTTCTCGTAGAGAATAGGGCCTCTTGAGACCTTCCCTTGGCTTCTCCTTTGTCTTGGGCGAGAGAGAGGGCGAGAGGAAGAAAAAAATCGCGAGAGGGAGAGAGGGAGTCGGCGGAGAGAGGATGTGAGGGAAAGAATGAATAAAAAAAAGCCCTAAGTTTCCCTTTTATACTTATGGAAAAAATTTAACTAATTCTACCTTATCTATTGTTTCCGCTAATCTATTTCAACAAAAGCAAGCTAGCCGACTTGGTCTGCCCCTCCTCCTCTCACAGCCTAGGTTCAGGGATCAAATCCTTCCTACGTGTTTTTCTCTTTTTACCCGTTTTTGCCACTTTCGTTTACGGAAAAATTCTATAAAAATATCCATAAATTTGGAATAAATTCTAAGATATTTCTAAAATTAGTTTCGAGAATTTTCGGGTGTTACAATCCCCCATACCCAGAACGGACTCGAAAAATTCCATAAAAATATTCTAAAAATTCTTAAAAATATCTAGAATATTTCTAAAATATTTTTAACTAATTTCAAGGACTTTAAGGACTTAAAATGGAAATTTTGGGACGTTACAATCAAAGCCCAAGCGAAGGACTGCTAGGAACCTGGTGAAGGATTGCCAGTATTCAAGCCCTGGCAAAGGACTGTCAGGCAAAAGTCCAACCAAAGGAGCGGTTGGCATCAGGTACATTCTCCCGAGAGGAGTAGGTGAGGACGCGTTCCCCGTCGAGGGAACAGTAGGCGTCGGTTCGACCTAGGGCTCCATTTTGGAAGCCCAAAGTCAGAACCAAGACAGCTAAGGCTGTATAAATAAATATTTTATTGCTTTATTGTGTTTTGGACTAACCCTGGATGCAGGACCCAAGGAACGTGTGTCTGCAGCTCAGAGAGCCTCAAAGGAATGAGGCAATAGCTGACCAGGGCGCCCGGAGTGTCCCGGGCGCCCCCAAGGTGAACACCAAACACAACAAATGCAAAGTGGCTTCGAAAGTACAACTCCCGGGCACCCCCGTGCTCCCGGGCGCCCCCGCTGCTCCCGGGTGCCCCCAGCGTCCCGGGCGCCCCCATGCGCAAGCCTTGATCTAGAAGCCTTCGAAGCCAAGCAGATAACACTTTGACCCGGTCAATCCGGGCGCCCCGAGTGCTCCGGGCGCCCCGGTCAAAGTGGATCCCAAAGATAAGGGGATCAGACGCTGACCGAGATTGAACCGGATCGAAGGACACGTGGGGGGGGGGGGCGCCCCCGACATCCCGGGCACCCCCAGGCCCTATATAAAGGGCCCTCGACCAAGGCTTCAAGACACAACTCCTGATCAACTCTTCTACGCTCTTCTGCACTCGCGCTTCGCCTCGAAATCCTTCCAACTCGAGCCGACGACGTCCCGCTGCTCCGAAAAAGTCGATCTACCCCGGACGTCGGTAAAAGAGCGAGTTAAAAGTTTACTACACTTATTTTTGTAATCAAATTTTGTAAACTGTTTGCACCGTATATAGAATTGCCCAAAGTAAACGGTCAACGACCGTGGGCCTTGGAGTAGGAGTCGACATAGGCTCCGAACCAAGTAAAATCGACTGTGTATGTGTGTTTTTAATTTTAATCTTCCGCTACGCATTCTCTTATTTAATTCGAACGATTTCCGATATTCACCCCCCTCTATCGGTTCTCTCGATCCAACATACACTGTATGGGACGCAACCCTGAAGAAAAAGATAGAAGTTGACACCAAGGAGACTTTGACATTCCTGTGTGGTCTCACCAAAGAGGAACTCAAATGCGTCGACCCCTTCAACAACGCGAAAGAACTTTGGAACAAGTTGATCAAACTTCACGAAGGGACCTCCAACATGAAGATAAGCAAGCGTGCGCTACTTTTGAACAAATTATACAACATAATGATACAAGAAGGTGAAACTGCTGCACAACTATATGCCCGCATTCAGGAACTGATTAATAGTCTTCATGTAATCGACCATAAGGTAGAAAATCACTATCTAATATGGTATGCACTAAACTCTTTCCCAAAAAATACGTTGTGGGTATCTATGGTGGATGCATGCAAAGTTTCAAGGGGCCTTTCCAAAATTAATTTAGATGAATTATTTTCTGAACTTGAATTAAACGAACAAACTAATACTACACGGGTTGAGAGAGGTATTGCTTTTGTTGCATGAAAAATCAAGAATAAAAAACCACAATCGGAACCCGAGTTTGACTCCAACTCGGAATCTGACGAAGATGACATTGACTACTCCGAGCTAGTCAATATAGTACGAAGAATGTACAAGAAGAACAAGGGTCAGAAGAAGAAGAAATTAGTTTAGTCAAAGGATGATCCGACTGAACCAAGCACGAGCTAGAAGAATAAGATAGAGATCACCTGTCATGGGTGCACTAAGAAGAGCCACTTCAAATCGGAGTGACCCAACTTAAAAGAAGCAAAGAAGCAACGAAAAAAAGAAGGCACTCCAAGTTACATGGGATGAATCATCCTCGGAGGATGAAGAAGAACTACCCCGCTCGAACCTTCTCACGTTGACAGCATCAGACGAACTCGACACCGAGTCCGAATCAGAAACAGAACCAGAGCAAACTACGGAATCGGAACAATCTCCTTATCAAATAAAAGGTCGACTCACTGTAAGCGGTTATTCTAAACTTAAATTATATTACCTGATTTCTAATCTATCACGTAAGTTGGCTAAATCCAACGTCCGAGTTAAATCCCTCCAAAAGGAGGCAAAAGCCCTTAAGGAGGAGGCTAACTTAAGTCCCTTGATTGAGACCATTCAGGAAGGAACCTCCACTCAAGTCCAACAACTTGAGGAAGAGAATTTCTTCCTGAAAACTCAAGTCAAGGAACTTAGAGTCACCCTAGAGTGGTTCACTTTGGGTTCCAAGAATCTTGACATGATTCTTAGAAATCAAAAGGCCATTTTGAACCAATCCGGACTTGGGTATAGAACCAACTCACGGTATAGATCTTACACGTCAATTGTGAACCGAAATAGCACCCGAGTCCAAGCATGGGCCCCTAAATTTAGCTTAATAAATCAAATAGGATCAATTCACTATTGGATCCCCAAGGACAAAATTCATTTCCTAGATAGTCCATATCGAGGCTTTAGTGCAGGGGGAGCCAATAGAAAAATCATTTTATTAGATAAATTCTTTGCATGTTAGTAAAAATTTACTTGAATGCTTGTTTATTTAATTTTTTTGCAAATTGCCATGCTTAGGACTATAAATGGTTAGATAAGGACTAAACTTGATTGAAACTTGTACAACCAAGTATTAGGGTGGAGCGAACTGATAGCACGTTAGAAAAGCTTATCTAAAGAGTCAGGTAGGATAATGAGTACCCTATTTGGTCTTTTTAGTCCAGTAGAACTTGCCGAAGCTATTATTGGGGCCTTGTCGTTTGCTAGAGGAGAGGGGGGTGGGTGAATAGCAACTTTTCGATCACCCACTCTAATCATGGTTTTCTTCCTACACGTTGTTAGTACGCAAGCGGAATAACAAATAATAAAATCTAACAACTAAGAAGATAAACCAATTTACGTGGTTCGGAGATGAAGCTCCTACTCCACGGCTGTCCGTAAGGTGGACGATCCCGATCCATCGGTGGATGACTCCCCGAAAAACCTCCGGCTAGCTCGTGTAGCTCCTTGTGGGCGGAGAAACCTCGCCACAACCCGCAACACCTTTTTGAGCTCTCAGACTAGTAATTAGCCTTTAACCAAAGTCAATTTTGTCAAGAACACTCAGCCAAAACCGAGCCCTTTTAAATAGCTCTCTAGGCTGAAATGACCGTTACCAGTCGACTGGTCCAAGGCCAGTCGACTGGTCCCACTCAAATTCGAACGTTACAGCCTAACGTTCGAATTTCAACGGCCATCAGTCGACTGCTCTAGGGGCAGTCGACTGATCTTTCTATGGACTTTATCAGTCGACTGCCCTGGCACCAGTCGACTGATCCACTTCTAAACCTAAGGTTTTCCTTCCCCGAGTACATTTCTCTTAGCACTCAAACTCTAGGATTTTTCGAGTACAATTCCCTCATCACTCGACCCTCACGACTCAGTTGACTCTCCATTCAGTAGCCTCGACCTGTTGCCTTCAAGCCCTCTTCGACTTTGGCTCTCGTCCCTCGGATGCATGCAAGCCCGCAGCTTGTCTCCCATGCCACCCATCACGTATACCTCGAAGTCCGATTCCCTCAGCTCATCGTCCCTACTCCAGCAGCCTCGATTTGTCGCCCCCAAGCCCTCTTCGACTTTGGCTCTCGTCCCTCGGATGCACGCAAGCCCATGTCTCGTCTCCCATGCCATCCTTCACGTATGCCTCGAAGTCCGCTTCTCTTGGCTCATCATCGCTGCTTTGTCCACGGTCCCTCAGATGCATGCAAGCCCTCGGCTTGCCTCCCATGCCATCCTTCACTGAACCCGGAGCCGTCCAACTAAGTCCATGTGTATCCTGCAATCCTGCACACTCAAATACACATATCAAACACAAGGGTGAACCTAACTTAAACCCTTTGCCCAAACATCAAAATACATGGTCACTCCAGATCATAGATTGCCCCAACAATCTTCCCCTTTTTGATGTTTGGCAATACATTTAAGTTAGGGAAAATAAATAGCAAAAACAAAGCTAATAACCATTTGGACTTACGTTGCCAAGGCTTCACCTTGGACTTACACCGCCAATGCTTATGCAATGCAAACATGCATGGATCCTATCACAAGGCATCTCCACACCTAACCTCCCCAAGAGTTTAGGACTTTTACCAAAATGAGCTTTTTAAAATCTCTCCAAGGCTCCCCCTACATTGGACTTACAAAGGTTTTTAAGAACCTCTCCAAGGTTCCCCTTACGCCATCAAATGAGCAACAATGCTCCCCCTTTACCTAAGCTCCCCCTCGACCTATGATTTCTTGTAAAGGCGTGTTTGCTTTCCCACTTAAACCCAACACTTTTCCCCCTTTGCCACATATCAAAAAGACTCCAACAATTTTTCTCTTATTGGATCCTTGAATCTCTAATGATCATAAACACAGTGTACTAACCTCCCATAAGATTACACACTCATTTTACATCATTTGGACACCTTTTGACTGCTGAAACATAAAAATCAGCCATTACCAGTCGACTGCCCTCTATCCTAGTCGACTGACATGCTGAAAATCCCATTTTCAGCATTTCTGACCCAATTTCAGAAATGCACCAGAAATTTCACAAATCTCCAAAAATTCCCAAATTTTGTGGAGAGGTTTTTAGTACCCGTGTCTACTTGGAAAAAATACATTCAAACATGTATCTATCACAAATCCTAAGATTGACACAAAATCTAAAATTAGCTAAATGGTTCAATTGAACCTTGACCTAAGTTCTAGTTTTGACCTCCTCTTGATGTGTCTACCCATACCAAACCACAATGCATCCCTAGCAATGATTTACATGGCATCTACACATCAAAAACCAATTTCCATGCTCTATGACCCCAATGTCATATTTTCATGCATGATACTCAAACCCATTGTGCCAACCCCCTAGGATTGAGACTTAAACCCGTCTCCAACTCCTTTTCCACAATTCATGACCCATCTGGACTTTTGAGAGAAATCCTCCCGAGATCCATAAACCATGGTTCCCACCTTTGTTGATGCAGTTTGGCCCGATTATTGTTTTGGTGTTGACAACGATTTAAGTTTGGTCGAGAGAATTTAGCTTAAGTCCTGGTCGGGGACTGGGCATGAAACCCTGGTGAGTGAAGCCAGGTGATGGAAATCCCGGTGAGTGAAGCCGGGTCCTGGTGAGTGAAGTCAGGTGGTGGAAATCCCGGTGAGTGAAGCCAGGTGGTGAAAATCCCGGTGAGTGAAGCCGGGTCCTGGTGAGTGAAGCCAGGTGATGAAAATCCCGGCGAGTGAAGCCGAGTCCTGGTGAGTGAAGCCAGGTGATGGAAATCTCGGTGAGTGAAGCCGGGTCCTGGTGAGTGAAGCCAGGTGATGGAAATCCCGGTGAGTGAAGCCGGGTCCTGGTGACTGAAGCCAGGTGATGAAAATCCTAGTGAGTGAAGCTAGGTTGAAATCCCGGTGAGTGAAGCCGGGTCCCGGTGAGTGAAGCCGGGTGATCGAAACCTTGGTGAGTGAAGCCAAGTCCTAGCTTGGAGTGCTAGGTTGGAAAAGTTCTAACTCGGATGGGTTGGGTGAAAAGCCCTAGCTTGGAGGGCTAGGTGAAATGTCCTAACTTGGAGGGTTAGGTGAAAAGTCCCAACTTGGAGGGTTAGGTGAAAAGTCCGAGCTTGGAGGGCTAGGTGCTGAAAAGTCCTAATTCGGAAGGGTTGGGTGAAAAGTCCTAGCTTGGAGGGCTAGGTGAAAAGTCCTAACTTAGAGGGTTAGGTGAAAAGTCCCAACTTGGAGAGTTAGGTGAAAAAGTCCTGGCTTGGAGGGTCAGGTCCTAGCTTGGAGGGCTAGGTTTAGAAAAGTCCTAATCCGGAAGAGTTGGGTGAAAAGTCCTAGCTTGGAGGGCTAGGTGAAAAGTCCTAACTTAGAGAGTTAGGTGCAAATTCCCAACTTGGAGGGTTAGGTGAAAAATCCTTAGCTTGGAGGGCTAAGGTGGTTGGAGCCCCTGGATCGGTCTGGTGACCGATCAGGGAGTTGGCACGGTGCTCCTTCGTGGATCGGTCTGGTGACCGATCCAGCGATAACTGATCGGTCTGGTGATCGATCAAGGAGTATGCGTTTCACCCATTGCTTGGCTCCTGATCGGTCTGGTGACCGATCAGGGAGCAAACAGTGAGGTTGAGTTCCCTTGCTGATCTGCTCCTGATCGGTCTGGTGACCGATCAGGATCACTGTGCAGATCGTTCTGGAGAACGATCCAGCGTCGCGGGTTCCTCTCTATGATCGATCAAGACGGAGCCTGATCGGTCTGGTCATGATCTGATCGGACTGGTGACCGATCAGGAGGCTGCCTGATCGGTCCGGTGACCGATCAGGAGGTTTGGACTGCGAAGCTCAGAAATCGCCCGATAAAGGGGTGGATCGGTCTGGTGATCGATCCACAACCTGGGATCGGTCTGGTGATCGATCCAGGAGAGTCCCAAAGAAATCGTGATTTCTAATTGAGCGTTGGGGACCGATCAGGACAGAGCCTGATCGGTCTGGACCCAGCTTGATCGGTCTGGTGACCGATCAGGAGGCTCTCTGATCGGTCCGGTGACCGATCACTTTAATTCAAAATACACTGTCAGACGCTCTGATCGCGTCTAAACGTATTCGATTCTCTGCGCTTAACATCTGATATATGATTTGCTGTGTGATATGCTGCTCTAACACACTGATTAAGCTGCAGGTGACAGGGAAGGATTCAAACACTCAAGGAGAGTCAATGGTGGCCTTTCCTTGGAGCAGGTTTGTCCGTTTTCCATCTCAGGTTGCAACAGCTGGAGCTGGAGACTGATGCTGCTGACTGGAGCTTGGCTGAGGGAGGCTCAGGAAGTCCAGGGAGAGCTCAGTGGTAGCTGGTGTTGGCAGGGAAGTAGCTGGAGGCTGCAGGAGATGGTGTCACCTGATGCTGAGTGAAGAAACAAAAGGGCGGAAGAAAGCTTCTTTGAAGCAGAGTTCGCGAATTGAGTTCTTGCTGCACCTTTGGTTTCTCCACAACTTGCTTGCGTGTTCTGAAGTTTCATCACCTTGAGCAAGCTACTGCAATCTTGAAGCAACCATTCATTACTTGAGCGCTAGAAGGAAGGAACAAGAAGCTCCGAGTCCAACAGCGAGAAGACACGAGGAGAAGGCTCTTGCGTGAGATTGTTGCTGGGTGGAGCTCTGAGGGAGCTTGCTGTGTTCTTGTCTTTGCTAAGTGCTAAGTAAGATCTTTCTTTGTGTTTCATTGTGCTTAAATCTATATCTGTGATTGAAACGCTGTGGAGAGGTTTCTCCACCGAGAAGGAGGTTGCTTTCTATCCGGTGCTAACCGGGGCTGGATCTGTCGACGATCAAGGGATCGCCCACCTTAAGGGTACGCCAAGGAGTAGGGGCAAGTTATCCCCGAACCTTGTAAACCCTCCTTGTTAGCGATCTTGCTAGTTGTGTTTGTTTGCCTTCATTTTCTGTTTTTGTTTTCTGCACTACTTTGTTTCAATTGTTTTTCTTCCGCTGTGCTACTGATAAGTTTGAGTGTAGAATTCGATAAGTGCCTAAAGTCCAAGTGTTTGTCTATATTCACCCCCCCTCTCTAGCCATCCGGGTTCCAGCAACCTTGACTTCTAGAGCTCTCCTTGGAGCTCTTAGCCTTAGCCACCTCCCTAGGTGACTCTACAAACACTAGGCCACACCGGTGTACCTCTGGTGACTTTTGGCCTACACCCTTAACCTTCTTAACCTTGGACCCCTTTTCCTTGGTTAAGACTTTCTCCTTGCTTTTAAATGACATCCCTTTGCCATTTTTGGACTTCCCCTCCTTGCCACAGTTATATGCTACCCTAGCATATTTTTTTCATTCGCATCGGAGAACTTAGATCGGTATCCCAGACCCGATCTATCATTGTTGGGTTTTCGACTACCCAAACTCATACCTAAACCCTTAGATCCAATAGTGAATCTATCTAGGGTTTTCTCTATTTCTTCAAGTCTTGCCCTCAAGACTTGATTTTCCAACTCTAGAGCTCTTACCCTAGAGTCAACATGTTCACCTTGGACATTCCTAGACCTACCCGCCTTCTTAGGCATATGTCTCCTCTTCTTGGGATTTGTGCCTGATCATTAACCACCTTCCTTCCCTTAGGCATGATAGTTTGGGTCTTCTTGTCTAGCTTGGTAATGATTTCCTAGAATTATCTACCTTGTTAACCCTATTCCTATCATTATACCTAAATCTATGATTATTCTTACAAGCATATAAGAATTGGAAATTGGATTTAATTTTAAATAAGGGATTACCTTCCCTTTTACCTTTGAAGCTCCCCCTTGACTTGAGCTCCTCTTCTTTTTCAATTTCTTTAAGTGCGCCAATTTCTTGATTTCTCCTTTCTTTCGGGCACTTGGTGTGGTAGTGTCCATGCTCACCACACGTGAAGCAAATTATATGCTTTTTATCCTTCCTTGCTCCATCTCTACAACTCATGTTAGTTTTCAAATTATTTGAATTGAGTTTAGGGTTTACCTCCTTTTTCTTACCCAATGGACACTTGTCCTTGTAGTGTCCCTTTTGGTTGCACCCAAATCAAGTTATGTGATCCTTTGACTTTGCTTTGATGTCGATGGAAGCTTCTTCTTGCTCCGACATTGAGGATGGTCTCTCTTCCCCCTCAATCCTTGAAGTGGAGACTTCTTCTATTTCTTCCTCACTTGAGGATGTAGACGATTCTACCTTCTCCTCCTCTTCGGATGTTGAGCTTGACTCAACTCCCGATTGGTCCTTTTCCTTTTCTTGGACCATGACCCCTCTTCCTTAGGCTCCTCTTCTCCTTGTCTTTATGCCGAATTTTCATGCAAAGTTATGTAGCGACCCGCCTTCTCTACCTTAGACGGATCGTTACTTTATCTCTACTTCTTGACTCTAATGCACGACTAAGAATGCGGAACTTCTTTTTTTTTTCTTTTAAATTTATCTAGGGATGATGTTCTAACTCTAATAGTCATGCATGATACAATGGCATACTTCCTTTCTCTAGAACCTCACTGCAATTGTACCAGTCGACTGCCATCTAACCAGTCGACTGGTATCGGCCACAGAAAGTTTCTGGGCGCGGCACCAGTCGAATGGCCTCTTGGCAGTCGACTGATGCATCGAACAGAAGCTACTGTTCGATAGGCCAGTCGACTGATACTGAACCAGTCGACTGGCACGCCTGATACTGAACCAGTCGACTGGCACGCCTGAAAGTCTGAAATTTCAGAATCTGAATTTCATCTCCAAACATCCACCAAACACATACTTTCGAGCCATACACAAACATAACATCATTTCTATACTCTATACTAGTTTTCTAAACATTTTAGCCAATCAAAACAACTTCATAAACTCGAAATTAGGACTTTCTGCGAGATTTAACAAGTTATGCAAATCTATATAAACTTTATGCTAGAGTTTGTACCAAACTTAACTTCTAACCATTTAAACTCATTCCACAAGGTTCTATAACATCACTAAAGCATTATGGAATATGAATGCAACTTTTCTAAGCATAATTGAGCAATAAAAACTTGATTCAAAGGGAAACTAGCTCTATCTTGGCACATGCATCAATAGCTCCAACAAAGTATCAATATTCAAAACTACTCACACTTCTACTCATCCAATGCAATCATAAGGATATGTATGCTAAATGAAATGACATGGAATCTTTACTTGTGGTTTTAAGACATGCAAAATATCTAAAACGCAATTACTTGGATAAATTTCTATATAATCTAACTTAAACCAAGACTCTATAACCAAATGGATTTTGAGTCTTTTATTCCTCTTGTCCCAAGGACCTCTCCAAGGTCAGCCACCACACACACGTCACTCAGCACCGCCTTGTCGCCTTCCTTCAGAATTGCTTGCCTTTACCTTTACCTGCAGCAAGAGGAAATGCAACTAATAAGCAAAAAGCTTAGTAAGTACTATCTAGCTCACAAAATCTCGAAAATGTGCAAACATGCTTTTTAAACAATGTGAAATCACATGAGATACTTTTATGCTTAAAAGAAAACTAAACCATGTATACTCAAGCATTAATAAGTCTCAACTTACTTGTTCTTGGCTTAACTTGAACTTTAGCAATTCTTTAACTTTAAATCTTCCTTTAACTTTTAGAAAACTTCTTTAAACTTTAGAAAACTTTGCTAAAGCATATACTTGAAAATAATAATCACTTGGATCCACTTAAGACGTAAGTACCATCTTATGCGCGTTCCCTAAAAGGTTGGGGTAGCGAGCCACCAATCCTAATAGAGCAGACCTTGGTCTACCAGGGCCAAGACCTTGGAATTGGACACCTGGATTTCTTTAACGACGCCCTTGGACGCCGGGTACTGGCCTTAGAAAATAAAATAGCTTTCTTTCTTTCTTTCTTATCTTTAAATGCCTTGGCATTTTAACGAGCACCTTGTGTGCCCAAATCCCTAAGTCTTGACTTTTGGGGATTTCTTAAGGCCTTGGCCTTTTCTTTTCTTATCTTTATCTTCTCTTTTCTTTTCTCATAACTTTTCTTAGACCCTAACCTTATATAGGGTACTTAATTAAACTTATACAAGCATGAATTAAACTAGAGTTACATGCAAAATCATAAACTCAAGGAAAATTGCACTTTTAACTTTCTAACGGGAAAAACTTGCGGAAAAACCGCCTCTTACTGCAGGTGAGCAGTACTTACATTGATATCTTGGACTTACAACCAAAATTGACGTCTAGGGCTCGGGAGAAACTTGAGATCTCGATGAACCGTTCGCGCCTACGCGTTCCTCTCGTCGAGACGAACGAAACGCTCCGCCCTCCTTGCTTCTTCCTTGGCCGGCGCCCCCTTAGAAGAGGAGAGGGGGTCTTGGTGTGGTTGGCGTGCGCACAAGAGAGGGGAGGGGGTCGGCGGATGGTGAGGAAGGGTTTTGCCGAAAACCAAAAAGAAATAAAAGAATCACTTAAGTTCCTCTATTTATACCAAGGGGTATTTCGGCCCAACTTATAATCTAACTTAATATTTCTCTATTTTCTTTCAGCACACCCCTGCTGGGGCTCCTGGTTAACCCGACCAACTTAAGTCGTTGATCCCACGGGAGGTCTCGGGTTCAAAACTCATCCAGGCAACTTTTTGCCGAAAATTCTATTTCTTTTAATAAAATACTAAACGGACTCGGAAAATTCCCTAAAAATATTCTAAAAATTCCTAAAAATATCTAGAATATTTCTAAAACATTTCTAACTAATTTCAAGGACTTTAAGGACTTAAAGTGGAAATTTTGGGGCGTTACAATCCCCCATACCTTATGAAAAGTTCGTCCTCGAACTTAGAATAATTCTGGATATCTTTCTCTCATGCTGTCCTCACGTTCCCAAGTAGCCTCCTCATGCTGTTGATTCTGCCAGATGACCTTCACTAGTGGCACTTCTTTGTTTCTTAATCTTTTAACTGCTTTGTCCACTATCTGTGTCGGTCTGCTCTCATAGCTAAGATCTTCTTGGATCTGTACTGACTGAGGCTGAATCACTTGGCTAGGGTCGTGAATACACTTCTTTAGCATAGAGACATGAAAGGTACTGTGGATAGCTGACATATCCTCTGGCAAGTCCAGCTCATAGGCTACCTTCCCAACTCTCTTTATAATCTTGTAGGGTCCTATGTAGCGAGGACTCAGCTTGCCCTTTTTGCCAAATCTCATCACTCCCTTCATAGGAGCGACCTTGAGAAATACTGAATCTCCAACTTGGAATTCAAGTGGCCTACGGCGTGTGTCAGCATAACTTTTCTGTCTACTCTGGGCAGTCTCAATCCTCTGGCGGATCGTCTGGATAGCCTGAGTGGTCTCATCTATAAGCTCAGTCTGGCTGCCTAGTCCTGACTCCATCTCTTTCTTCTCACCAGCTTCTTGCCAACATATGGGTGATCTGCATTTCCTGCCATACAATGCCTCATAAGGTGCCATCCTGATGGTGGCCTGATAGCTATTGTTGTAGGCAAACTCAGCTAAGCACAGAAATTTGCACCAACTGCCTTTAAAGTCCAATGCACAAGCCCTGAGCATGTCTTCTAAAATCTGATTTACTCTCTCTGTTTGTCCATCTGTCTGGGGATGGAAAGCTGTGCTGAACTGAAGTCTGGTGCCTAGGGCGTCCTAAACACACCTCCAAAAATGGGAGATGAACCGCCCATCTCTGTCAGAAATGATCGACTTCGAAACTCCGTGAAGCATGATTACTTCTTTCACGTACAGCTGTGCTAACTGCTCTATCGAATGCGATAACTTGATGGCTCGGAAGTGGGCAGACTTGGTCAATCTATCCACTATCACCCATATTGCATCGTGTCCATGGGTGGTCCTTGGGAGACCTGTGATAAAATCCATGGATATCTCTTCCCACTTCCACTCTCGAATAGGGAGAGGCTGCAGAACTCCTCCTGGTCTCTGGTGCTCTGCCTTGACTCTCTGGCAGGTCAAGCAGGTACTGATATATCTGGCCACGTCTCGCTTGAGTCCAGACCACCAGAACCTTTTCTTTAAATCTTGGTACATCTTGGTAGAACCAGGATGCATAGAGTACGGGGTACTGTGGGCTTCTTCTAAAATATTCTTTCTTAGTTCCTCATCATTGGGGACGCAAAGGCGATCTCCAAGATAGAGGATGCCGCTGTCTGATACTCGAAACTCTAAATTTTCTGCCTCTTGGATCTCCTGCTTGATCTTCTGGATCTCTGGGTCTTGACTTTGCTTTCTTTGTATATCCACAAGCAGGGTTGACTCTAGAGTCAATGCAGAAAGTTGCCCAATTATTACCTCGACTCCAAAATCCTTTATTTCTTTCTGAAGTGGTAGAGACAGTGATGATAGGGACATCAGTGCTGCACAGGATTTTCTGCTCAGTGCATCTGCCACTTTATTAGCTTTACCTGGGTGGTAGAGGATTTCACAGTCATAATCTTTGACCAACTCTAGCCACCTGCGCTGCCTCATATTCAGATCCTTCTGAGTGAAGAAGTACTTCAAACTCTGATGGTCTGTGAAGATTCTGCACTGCACTCCATACAGGTAGTGTCTCCAGAGCTTCAGTGCGAAAACCACAGCTGCTAGCTCAAGGTTGTGGGTAGGGTAATTCTTCTCATAGTCCTTGAGCTGTCTAGAGGCATATGCTATTACTTTACCGTCTTGCATGAGGACAGCTCCAAGGCCCATCTTGGATGCATCACTGTAGATGTCAAAGGCCTTGTCACTCTCTGGAACAGTCAGGATGGGAGCACTAGTCAATCTTTTCTTCAGTTCTAGGAAACTGTGCTCGCATTTATCTGACCACTCAAACTTCTGATTCTTTCTGGTCAGGGCTGTGAGTGGAGAGGCTATTCTGGAAAAGTCCTCCACAAATTTTCTGTAATATCCTGCCAGGCCTAAGAAGCTTCTGATTTCACTGGCATTCTTGGGTCTACACCAGTTGCTGACTGCTTCTATCTTGGCTGGATCAACTTGAATGCCTTCTTTGGATACAATGTGACCTAGGAAGGTCACCTGATCTAGCCAAAACTCACACTTTGAGAATTTTGCATAGAGCTTCTCCTGCTGAAGGATCTGCAGCACTATCCTCAAGTGTGTAGCATGGTCCTCTGGAGTCTGTGAGTATATGAGAATATCATCAATAAATACAATGACGAATTTATCGAGATACTCCCTGAAGATGTGGTTCATCAGCTCCATGAAGACTGCTGGAGCATTGGTTACTCCAAAAGGCATTACTACAAATTCGTAGTGGCCGTATCTTGTCCTGAAGGCCGTCCTGGGGATGTCACTTTCTTTAACCTTTAGCTGATGATACCCAGAACGCAGGTCTATC
Organism: Boesenbergia rotunda; assembly: GCA_024364735.1. Taxonomy (NCBI): domain Eukaryota; kingdom Viridiplantae; phylum Streptophyta; class Magnoliopsida; order Zingiberales; family Zingiberaceae; genus Boesenbergia; species Boesenbergia rotunda. Next base: position 70,445 of record JAGFNQ010003447.1, read on the forward strand.
TTCGAGAACACTGTAGCCCCTTTGAGTTGATCAAATAAATCATCTATTCTAGGAAGGGGGTACTTGTTCTTGATGGTTACCTTGTTCAGAGCTCTGTAGTCTATGCACAGACGCATAGACCCATCCTTCTTCTTGACGAAAAGTACAGGAGCTCCCCAGGGTGAATGACTCGGGCGGATGAAGCCCTTGTCTAGTAGCTCCTGGAGTTGCTCTTGTAATTCTTTCAGCTCTGCAGGAGACATACGATAGGGGCCTTCGAGACCGGACCGGTACCTGGCACTAGCTCGATCTCGAATTCCACTTCTCTGTTGGGAGGTAGTCCAGGTAGTTCTTCTGGGAATACTTCTGGATATTCGCAGACTACCCGTACATCCTCCTGCTTGAGTTCTTTCTTTGCTTCTGAGTCCACTACGTGTGCAAGAAAACCAGCACACCCTTGCTCTAGCATCTGGTGGGCTGCCAAGGCTGAGAGAAATTTCTGAGTCTTCCTCCTTGGGGCTCCTTGAAACTCGAATGGTGGTTCTCCTTCTGGGCTGAAAACCACCTTCCTTCTACGGCAGTCCACTGAAGCGCTGTACTTACTGAGGAAATCCATGCCCAGTATGATGTCGAAGTCTTGCATCGCAAGGACTATCAGATCGACATATAGCTCTCGGTCTGAAATCTTGATTGGCACAGCCCGGAGCCGCTGGGTGGATTCCATGATTTCCCCTGAAGGGAGAGTTGTCAGGAATCTGGACTCCCAACTCTCTGCAGGCACCTGTAACTTACTAGCAAAAGGTACTGATACGAAAGAATGGGTCGCCCCAGTGTCAAACAGTGTAGTAGCTAAATGCTGAAAAATAACTATTTGACCTGTTACGACCGTGGAGGCGCTGGCAGCTTCTTCCTTCGTGAGGGAAAAGACTCTGGCATTGGTTGGAACTGGTGCTGCTTCCAACCCTCCTTGACTGATCTGAGGTCCCTCCAGTATAGTAGGCATGTAATGTAACTGAGGCTTGCCTCCATACTGTACGGACTGCTGAGGAAGTACCTTAAACTTGTTTGGGCAGTCTCTGGATCTGTGTCCCTCTTGTCCACATGAGTAGCATCCAGTTACACCCAAAAGGCATGCTCCTGGATGGGTCCTCCCACACTTAGGACAAGGTGGATACCTAGCTTGCTTGTTCTCTGGGTTTCCTTTTTGGCTGCCAGGCCACTGCTTCCTTTTGTGGTTTTTGCTCTTCCAGTTCTGGCTATTTGGCTGAGGCTTCTGGCCTCCAGTTGTCTTGTTCTCAGTCAGGACTGGCTTCTGCTGTGCTTGCTGTGCCTTGATGCTATTCAGGTAGTGCTCTGAGATTAGAGCACTACTGACCAACTCCTCGCTGGTCTGGGGTCGGTGCGTCCCGCTGTTCACGTTGAGTGCTATTTCAGGGTTCAGCATGCGGAGCATCAGTCTGACTCGCTCCTTCTCTGTGCTGACTAGCTCTGGGCAGAGGCGAGCTAGTCTGTTGAACTTCGCGACTGCTTCTCCCACTGGTAGGCTACCTTGTCTGAACTCCATGAAGTCCTCGTAGTGCTTGTTGGTAACCCGCATGTGGAAGAACTCCTCATAGAACTCTTGCTCGAAATCTGCCCAGCTCATCTGGTTGACTATCCTCTTACTCTTGACTCGCTCCCACCACATACGAGCGTCTCCAGTTAGGCAGAAGGAGGCACATTTGACCTTCTCGACTTCTGGCCAGTCAAGAAGCTCCATTGTGCTCTCTAAAGTCTTGAACCAAGCCTGGGCATCCCAGGGCTCAGTCGTGCCTGAGAAGCTTTCGGGTTTCAGCCTCTGCCACTGGACGAGGTATGCTTCTTGTCTTCGGTTCACGGCAGGGGTCTCCTGTGTGACTGGTGGAACTTCAGCCACCACTGGAGTTTCCACTCCTGCTGTGGGTGGTGTAGGGGCACTGGTGCTGATTTGCCATCAGTGTGGCGATGGTCTTCTGTTGCTCTGTAATCTGAGCTTGCATTTGAGCAATGACTGCCATCAGGTTTGGCTGTTCTGTGCCAGGCTCATTGTTATCTTGAACTGGGGTTCCGTTCCTTGCATTAGGAGCTCGGCCTCTTCTTGCCATCTAATAATGCATAAGGGAACAAGAAAATCACTACTACT
>JAGFNQ010003448.1:0-68893 GCA_024364735.1 Boesenbergia rotunda
TACAATCATAAGGCGATTGCCTTAGGACACTTCTCTCATATTACTAACAAACTCCCACTTGGCCTAATGCCAATCGCTACGGTATCCAATACCACAGGCTCTAACATGACCCTCAAACTTGCTTTGAGGCAAGGCCTTAGTTAAAGGATCCGCTAAATTCCTTTCAGTGGGAATTTTCTCAATTTGTATATCATTCTTACTTATAATCTCTCTGATCAGATGATAGCGGCGAAGCACGTGATTGGATCGCTGATGAGACCTTGGTTCCTTTGCTTATGCAATAGCTCCATTGTTGTCGCAGTAAACCGGCACTGCTTCATCAATGGTTGGAACCACACCAAGTTCGGAGATAAACTTCTTGATCCAGACTGCTTCCTTTGCTGCTTCCGAAGCTGCGATATATTCCGCTTCCGTGGTAGAATCCGCTACGGTGTCTTATTTGGAACTCTTCTAACTTATTGCGCCTCCATTCAAAGTAAATACGTATCCAGACTGGGATTTGGAGTCATCCTTATCTGTCTGGAAACTGGCATCTGTATACACACGTATTACCATATCTCCTTCTCCATATATTAGGAACACATCCTTAGTTCTTCTTAAGTACTTAAGGATTGTCTTGACAGCCGCCCAGTGATCCATACCTGGATCAGACTGGTATCTGCTCGTGACGCTCAGAGCATATGATACATCGGGCCTAGTACATAACATAGCATACATGATAGATCCAATCGCGGATGCATAAGGAATCTTATTCATGCAAATCCTCTCGTCTTCTGTGCGCGGACACATAGACTTTGAAAGGTTGATCCCATGCCTGATGGGAAGGTAACCTTTCTTGGATTCTGACATGCTAAACATTTTTAGCACTCGGTCTATATATGTAGACTGTGAAAGACCAAGCAACCGTTTTGATCTATCTCTATAGATACTAATCCCAAGGATATAGGTTGCTTCTCCCAGGTCTTTTATGGAGAAAGTTTTGGACAACCAAATTTTAACTGTCTGTAAGACTGATATATCGTTTCCTATAAGTAATATGTCATCGACATATAATACTAGGAATACGACTACACTCCCACTAACCTTCTTGTACACACAAGGTTCGTCAGGATTTTGTGAGAAATCAAACTCTTTGATTGTCTCATCAAAACGGACGTTCCAGCTCCTTGATGCTTGCTTCAGTCCATATATGGATCGTCGAAGCTTGCATACTTTGGTTTTATCAACCGATGTGAAACATTCAGGTTGTATCATGTATACATCCTCAAGCAGGTCTCCATTAAGGAAAGCTGTTTTCACATCCATTTGTCATATCTCATAATCATAATGAGCTGCTATGGCTAGGAGCATCCGAATGGATTTAAGCATAGCTACTGGCGAATAGGTTTCGTCATAATCAATTCCTTGTTTCTGACGATATCCTTTTGCCACTAATCTAGCCTTAAAGGTAACAACATTACCTTCCATGTCGGTTTTCTTCTTGAAAACCCACTTGCACCCTATGGGCTTAATCCCTTCAGGTGGGTTAACCAAGTCCCATACTTGATTTTCGTACATGGAATCCATTTCCGACTTCATGGCTTCAAGCCATTTATCCCTTTCTGAACATTTCAAAACATCTTCATAACTGATAGGTTCGTCATCGCTTATGAGTAACACGTCGTTCGATTCACTTATGAGAAATCCGTATCTCTCTGGAATATTGCGTGTCCTATCAGACCTACGAAGAGGTGGTGTTGTTTTAGGTTCAACTGATAGCTCATCATTATGAGTTATTAGTTGTGGGTCTTGACTAGGTGTCTCTGTAATGTCTATTAGAGTTTCTTGAACTTCATCAAGTTCAATGCCACTCCCACTGTTTTCTTGTAAAAGAAATTCTTTTTCCAGAAATACAGCATGCCTTGAAACAAACACCTTTTGTTCCAAGGGATGATAGAATTGGTAACCCTTCGTTTCCTTAGGGTATCCAATAAATAGACATTTATCAGACTTAACATCCAATTTGTCTGATGTAGTCCGCTTCACATAAGCAGGACAACCCCATATCTTAAGGTGAGTTAAGTGAGGTTTCTTACTATTCCATGTCTCATATGGAGTAGTAGAGACTACCTTGGTCGGGACTCTGTTTAGCAAGTAAACAGTTGTCTTAAGTGCATAGCCCCAAAAGGATTTTGGAAGAGTTGCATGATTCATCATCGACCTAACCATGTCCATCAAGGTTCGGTTGCGCCTCTCAGATACACCATTATGCTGTGGTGTATGCGACAGAGTCCATTGGGACAATATCCCATTGTCCCTAAGATAATCTTGAAACTCTTGACTTAAGTATTCACCACCCCGATCGGATCGAAGTATCTTAATACTTTTGCCAAGCTGTTTCTCTACTTCATTTCTGAACTCTTTGAATTTCTCAAAAGCTTCAGATTTGTGTTTCATCAAGAACAGATACCCGAATCGTGAGTGATCATCGATAAAGGTGATGAAGTAGCTATAGCCTCCTTGTGCAAGAGTTGACATTGGTCCACATACATCAGTATGTATTAGACCAAGCAATTCTCCCACTGGATTACCTTTTCCAGAAAAGGGTAATTTGGCCATCTTGCCTTTTAAGCATGATTCGCATGTATCAAATGAACCGGGTTCAAATGATTCCAAAATTCCACATCGGTGTAATTTGGTCATGCGTTTCTTACTTACATGGCCAAGACGACAATGCCACGTGTAGGAGTCTATTCGATTATCTATTCGAGCACGTTTGTTGCTAACTTCGATATTGAAAACATCACCGGATAAATCTAACGTGTAGATACCATTGCACAAAGTTCCATTCCCATAAAGAACGCCATTTAAAGTTATGTAACAACAATTGTTACTAAAAGTTAAATGATAACCCTTTTCATTCAAACATGAAATAGATACAATGTTCTTATTAACGAAGGAACAAAATAACAATTATCAAATTCTAAGACACGTCCAGTGGGGAGCTTTAGCAAATATGTTCCGATGGCAACAGCAGCAATCCTTGCTCCATTTCCAACTCGCAAATTCGCTTCTCCTTTGACGAGTCTTCTTTTATTCCTTAGCCCCTGTATGTCATTACATATATGTGAGCTACACCCAGTATCAAGTACCCAGGTATTTGAGGAAATAGAGTGACATTCAATAACGAAGATACCTGAAGAGGATGGGGCATCGGATGCCTTCTTCTTCAAGGACTCAAGATAAACTTTGCAGTTTCTTCGCCAGTGACCCTCCTTGCCACAATGATGGCAAGTTCCTTTTGGTGTCTTTTCAGTCTTTTTGGTCTTTTTCTTCTTTCCTTTATCCTGTTCTTTGGCCTTCCTCTTCGAACCTTTCTTCGAGGAACCAACTAACAGTACCGTCTTTTGATCCTGCTTCACAGAAGGCTCTACAGTCTTCAGCAGGTTGAGCAACTCAGGAAACTGGTCTGGAGTTGCATTTTCAGGAGGACGGTTGGGAAGTTGATCTTCAAGGACATAAGTAAGCTTCTCTGCCTTGAGGACTATCCTCAGGTTTCGAAGCCAGTCCATGAAGTTTGGCCCAGTCAGTTTATTGGTGTCCAAAATGGAACGCAAATTCAGAGAAGACATGATCGAGTGATTATCCTAGAAATACAAATTGAGCTTATGTGAGAAGAATGATAAAGAATGCATCAACATACATTAATTAAATCCTATTTATTTTTCGAATTGAATAACCCTTTTTATCAATTCGGGAGATCGTAGGAACATCTCCAAATAGGTTGATATCCAACCATAGATAAGAACCACCATGGCCGTGGCCATCAAGTTATTCTTAGCTATGAAGGTAGGTAATTATACCGATTACATATCACATATATGTAACTATCACTTTATGCTATCAACTAATTGAATGTTTGCATAAATCATTGGGTTGTTAACTCATTAACAAGTATGCAACATTATACATAGCACCCAACTGCACCTCTCTTTACATCGACCTTGGCTGTGGCACAACAAATCGATGCTCCAAGCTTAAGGCTGACCCATTAATCAAGAAATAGTTTTAATATGGTTGGAGCTCATTCAACCGTTTAGTCAGGCTCGGATGTGTCCAACAACCAAAACTAAGGATTGACCTCTGACTCCAACTATATTATTCATAAACTAATTCCATGGTTTGAACATGTTGAGGTTCAAGCCGGGCATGGATGTGTCCATCAACCCAAACAAGAAACAAAACTCCGATTCTAACCATATTAATGGAAGGTGTTAGCCTTAATATTTTGTAAGGGGTTTTGGGTCTCATCCTTTCTTTTCTAAGCACATTCATGACATATAATTATGTCATGACTAATGATTTCCTTAATAAAGTATGTATGTGACTTAATTTATCAAGTCTCATTAATTGAATTAGGAACCGGATTTCCTAATTCTAATTTCATACTTTATTCAAGGAATTGTTTTGGGAAACAATTTCCTAAATTGTCATAATCAATTTCGGAAATAATATGTTTAAGACTTTGATTTCTCTAAATCAAATCTTATTAAATTAAGAGGCAATTCCCTTAATTCAACCACATATTATTTTCATGAAAATCTCTTTTAAGAAAACTCTATAGGAAATCATTTTCCTAATTAATTTTGGAGACAACAATATGCAAGAGCATCACCTCTTAAATTATATTTTATTCATGGATTTAATTAATTACAACAAATCGTTTTCTAAGAGTGGCTCCCCGAGGCTCAGATACCCAAAGAAAAGTAATTTGTCGTAAATCCAATTTGGTCCGCTTCGGAAGCGTAACCAAATTAAACATGACAATTTCATTTAAAATTGGGAAATTAAATTACAACAACTAACTTTAAATTGGACGGCTCCCCGAGGCTCAATCCAAAATAAAGAATTTTGTTGTCAATTTAAAAACCAATTCAAATTTAATTGTCAATTAATTGTCCATAAATTTGTCTAGACTTTCTTGAAAGAAAGTGCCTAAAATTGCGAGATTTCATAATAGGTTATCAGAATAATTGTAAGTTTCTGGTACAAAGAAAACTTACATATTTCCAAAATTGGAAAATTTCTAAAATAGAAAATTTCCAAAATTGGAAAGTTTCCAAAGATGGGAAGTTTTCTCAATTATCATAAAATGTCAGAAACTAGGATATTTCAAACGTTTGCGAAATTTCATGAGGATTTCCAAACTTTGAAATTCCTAAATCTAAAATTTATAATAATTGGAAAATTTCCATAATTAAAAATTTTTCCAAAATTGAGATTATGACAAAGTTTTCCGCAAAACAATTATATGATTATGTCGAACACTAACCGGCTCTGATACCACTGTTGGGACCGGGTGCATGTTGACAAGGATACGGGTTCGTAAAATTTTAAATTTTTACGTGCAGCGGAAGAATTAGCATAAAATAATTTCTCAAATTATTTTAACCACGTATCTAGCATGCAACCTTATGATGTGTGGACATGATCATAAAATAAAACTTTGCGGAAAAGTAAACTAATTTACTTTGTACCTCGCGTAAATCGAAGAAAGGGACGAGATCCAACCGTAGCGTCCCTTGGAAGCTCCGCCTCTATTCGCGTCCACGCCGAGTTCTCTTCGGGATGACTTCGCAAAGTCACGAGTTTTGTGCCGACGAGAACTACTAGATTCTCTAAAGGCACAACTAGAAGATCAAGAGAGAAGAAAGAAAACTAACCACCAAGAAACGGAATCTAAATTCCGGGAAGGAAAGAGACGCGATCCGCTTCTTCTTCTTCTTCGTTGGCTCCTTCTTGGTGATGACAACTCACGGTAATCCCTTGGATTGGGAGGGTGATGCGCCGGCCCTAGGTGGGTGGACGCCGGCCCTAGGGTGAGCAAAGGGGGGCGCCGGCCCTAGGAGGAAAGGAGAAGGAGAGGGAGAGATTAAGAGAGAGAGGAAGAGAATTAATCTCTTGATCACTTAATTAGGAATTCAAGGCTTGCCTTTGGTTCCTTTATATAGTATCCTCTCCCTTGCCAAGTCTCCCTCTTAACGGAATTTTAATAAGAAATTTATCCTATAAATTTTCTTATGAATTATTCCGTTTAAGCCAAGTTTTATTATAATTAACTTTATAATAAAACAAATACATCTCTCCTTTTATTATGGAATAAATTTTACAAAAAATTTATAAATTTTCTTTATTATGGTAAAATCAATTCATAATTGATTTTATAGAATTAAAATAAACCATTCCATGGATCATTTTAATTTCCATAAAAAAGAATAAATTTCTATAAATTTCTTTATAAAAATTTCTTTAAACAAATTTATTTATCCATAATTTATAAAACAAATCGCGCTAGATTTATTTTATTAATTAAACCAAATAAATTAGTTTCTCCCCAAGTGGTGGCCGGCCAAACCAAAGAGGGTTGGCACCCTCTTTGGCCGGCCAAACCGAGCCGAACCCATCGCGAATTAAACTCATTTAATTCGCCCAATCAGCCTTCAAAAGACTTAGTCATTTTTAGCTTCCGTTGCGCCTCTGATTAACTCAGATTCGACTTATTTCTCTTGATCGAAAAATCTAATTTTCAACTCGTTTTAAATCCCTCGGATTACTCATAGTGCGTGTGACTAAATAGGCTTTCGATTTATGTTGGTCGTCTATAATCAACCAATTATAGAACGATCATGAGTGGCACCTAGTAGTACATCATGACCCCTAATTAATCGAAAGATCAACGGTTGACCTCAGAAGTGATTCTGAAACCCTTAAGCAGCTCTAATGAATTGTGCCCCATTCCCTTCACCATCTTATACCCACTTGGTTCAGGACACGGTCTATGTGTGTCAGTCCCCACTAGGCTGACTACGTCACACCTAGCCCAAGTAATGTCTTTCTCGTCCAATGGATTCTAATTACTCACATGTGCCTAAGAGATTCATACTCTGAACATGTCATGCTCTGGCCAGAGGCTTCGAGTAACAATCCGACGATAGGCCTCGGGTATACATCTCCTCGCAAGGAGTGGTGAATCCTTTGTAGGCTGTTCAAACATCTTCGAGCACTTCGGCTTATACCCAACCATCCTAGGTCCACACCTCCATGGAGATGCTTGCTTAAGATGTCAAAGTATAAATCTCCATGACCATGATGACTTGAACACCGCAAGTCAAAGGAACATCGCACTTAAGCTGCAGTAAGAACTTCACTGACATGTCTATATGTAGACTACCATATGAAGTCTTACAGCCAGTCACTCCAATGAACTAATTCCCTTAACTAGCATCCATGTTTATCTCCGGACATCCCAATGTCACCAGCCAGTGAGAATCAGCTGATTAGAGAATAACTCATGCTAGTCTCAACAGAATTGATAGTGTCCGTATTTATCAATTTATCGACTAGGGACAATTTCAATACTTCACAATTGCACATGTAGAGATAATCACTAGTTGTGAATTCATCACAAATTCTCTCATGCTGTGAATTGTATTGCGGATATTCAGTAAATGAGTTTAAGATCCCAATCAAATACACAAACATGTATACTCAAATAGTGAATTTTCATTTATTAAAATAAATGTTTACAATCATAAGGCGATTGCCTTAGGACACTTCTCTCATATTACTAACAGTTTGTTCAGGCACAGTTTGGGTACCCCTGCCTGAACTTTAGCTTTACCTGCAACAAAGGCAATGCCTTTCTCGGCCAGATTGCAGTTAGTCTGCTCATGCAATTCTAATTCAGAAAATAGTTCATCTAACTTAATTTTTGAAAGATCCCTTGAAACATTGTACGTATCTACCATAGATGCCCACAAGGTGTTTCTTGGGAAAGCGTTAAGGGCGTACCTTATTAGGTCACGGTTTTCTACCTTGTGACCGATGGTGTGTAGTCCGTTCATTAACTCCTGAATTCTGGCGTGGAGCTGAGCAGCTGATTCGTCGTCGTTCATCTTGATGGTATACAGCTTGTTCAGCAGAAGGTCCCTCTTGCTGATTCGGGTGTCGGAGGTTCCTTCGTGTAGTTCGATCAGCTTACCCCAGAGTTCTTTGGCACTGTTGAATGGACCCACCCGGTTCAGCTCCTCTTTAGTTAGGCCGCATTGGAGTGTTTGGGTCGCTTTGGCATCGGCTTCAATTTTCTTTTTGAGTGCAGCGTCCCATTTAGTGTAAGATTGTTGTACTCCGTCAGCATTCCTTGGTATTTTCCAGTCCTGACTGGATGATTATCCACATGTCCACCTGAGTTTTTAGGTGGACCTCCATTCTGCTCTTCCAGTAGGAGAAGTCCTCCCCACTGAAGAGCGACGGTCTTACGGTACTGAAGCCTTCTTGCATGGCCATTTAAGAATTTACTGAAAAAGACAGAGAAAAGGAGAAAATGTCCCAAGACTTGGTCTTGGATTAGCAGTGTGGGACAAAGAAGAATAAAATTATCGAGTGGTGTTGCACCGGTCTCGATTAACGATAAAATTAAAAAAAACAATTCGAAGAAAAATCTGAAAAATTCTCAAATTGGTGGTTGCACCAAATTTGAGCTTCCCCGCTCTGATACCACTTGTTGGATCGAGAATAACGATAGAGGGGGGTGAATATCGTAAAACATTTTCGGATAAAACTTTAAGAGAATAAGCAGCAGAAATTAAAAACACAAAGAAAGACACGAACACAAGGATTTACTTGGTTCGGAGTCGCGGTCGGCTCCTACTCCAAGGCCCACGGTCCTTGATCGTTTACTGCGGGCAATTCTATAATGCTCAAAGTGTTTTACAGAGAATGGTACAGAAATTTTGTAGTAAAGGAAATCAGAGTTACTCTTCGTGATCGACGCCTAGTATGGATCGTACTTCGGTGCGTAAGGTCGTCGTCGGCGCTTCAATTTTGAGATGGAAGGCTTCTGGAGCAGAGCGCTTGAGTCGAAGAGCGTAGTAGCGTTGGAAAGATGTGTTGAGAAGGCTTGGGGGTCGAGTCCTTTATATAGTGAACCTGGGGGCGCCCGGGACGTTGGGGGCGCCCTCCACGTGTCACCTGATCCGGTAAACTCTCGGTCAGTCGTTATCCCTCCAGGATCAGGCTGAGGTTTAACCGGGGACGCCCGGGACGCAGGGGGCGCTCGGGATGACTCGGTCCGTTGGCTTCTCGCTGGCTTGACTCTTTCCGCTTCGTTGGCTTGAGCCCGGGGCGCTCGGGAGCACGGGGGCGCCCGGGAGCACGGGGGCGCCCGGGAACATAAGCTTCCGAAGCGTTTTCTTGCTTACCTTGTTTTGCCTTGACCTTGGGGGCGCCCGGGACACTGTGGGCGCCCTGCCCAACTGCTTGCCCCTCTCCTTTGGGTCGTTCTGAGCTGCAGAGACACATTCCTTTGGTCCTGCATCCAAGGTTAGTCCAAAACAACACAAAGCAATAAAATATTAAGTTTATACAGCCTTAGCTGTCTTGGTTCTGACTTTGGGTCTCCAAAATGGAGCCCTAGGTCGAACCGACGCCTACTGTTCCCTCGACGGGGAACGCATCCTCACCTACTCCTCTCAGGAGAATTTACATGTTGCCAACCGGCTCCTCCGGTTGGACTTTTGCCCAGCAATCCTTCGCCAGGTGCCTAGCTGTCCTTCGCCAGGTCTTCAGTACCAAGCAGTCCTTCGCCTGGTGCCTAGCAGTCCTTCGCCAGGTCTTCGTGACCAAGCCGTCCTTCGCCTGGTGTCTAGCAGTCCTTTGCTAGGGCTTCGGTTCCAAGCAGTCCTTCGCCTGGTGCCTAGCAGTCCTTCGCTAGGTCTTCGACTCCCAGTAGCCCTTCGCTAGGTGCCCAGCACCCCTTCGCTGGGTCTTAGGGTTCTGATGCCTAGCAGTCCTTCACTAAGTGCCTAGCAGTCCTTCGCTAGGACTTCAATCTGCACACTCAAGTAGCATGTTAGATAAACATAACATCATAACTTTTGAACCCTTTTTCCATTATCAAAATACAGGTTCGACTTGGGTGTTGTATGCACCAACACTATAGTGGTTTTAATCCCTCTGTCTAAATGTGCAGGAGCTTAGGAGCCGAGAAAGTCAAGCGTAAGATGCAGTGGATGAGAAGGATTACACGGGGAAGTGAGTCATCAAGCTCGGTGCATCCTGTTATGACCGGTAAGAGAGCTAGACGGGGGTGATTAGCTCCGATTTGCTTGTAGAAGATTTGTCGTCGCGGAAGACTCCAAGCAATGCTAACACTTAGGGTGCGTTTGGTTGAGGGTTATCCTTGATAACCATGGTTATCCATCCAAGGTTATCAACAAAAACCTTGTTTGGTTTAGATAATCAGCGATTCCCTAGTAATGATCGATGCCCGACACGTCAGCAAAAGGGGCATGCAACCAGGAATCGAAAAACCTTAGGGAAGTAAGGTTTTTCTCGATTCCCAGGTTATGAAACTTATTTTTCCAAAATTATCCTCCAATATTTACATTTAAGACGGAAATAACCACTACAATTTATTAACTTCCGAAAGTATTATTCACGACCGACAATGGCAGCCGGCGACCGCGACCACCGCCGCCGGCCGGCGGCCGGCGACCACCGTCGGCGGCCGGCGACCACCGCGGGCGACCGGCGACCACCGCCGGCGACGCCGGCGAACGCCGTTGCGCGGCCGGCGACCACCGCCGGCGGCCGGCGACCACCGCCGGCGGCCGGCGACCACCGCCGGCGGCCGGCGACCACCGCCGATCGCCGGCGACCACCGACCACTGCCGATCGCCGACGACCACCGCCGGCGGTCGACCGGCGGCGACCACCGTCGGCGACGACGATCGGCGGGCCGGCGACGATCGCCGGCGGTGGTCCGGCGGCGACGATCGCCGGCGGTGGTCCGGCGGCGACGATCGCCGGCGGTGGTCCGCCGGCGACGATCGCCGGCGGTGGTCCGCCGGCGACGATCGCCGGCGGTGGTCCGCCGGCGACGATCGCCGGCGTCCACTCGATCGCCGACGGTGGTCTGCCGGCGACGATCGCCGCAACCACCGTCGGCGACGATCGCAGGCGTCAATCGTTGGCGTCCACTGCCGGCGACGATCGTCGGCGTCCACCGTCGGCGACGATCGCCGACGTCCACCGCCGGCGACGATCGCCGCCGTCCACCGTCGGCGACGATCGCCGGCGTCCACCGCGGCGACGATCGCCGCCGTCCACCGCGGCGACGATCGTCGGCGTCCACCGCCGACGAGGATCGCCGGCGTCCACCGCCGACGAGGATCGCCGGCGTCCACCGCCGGCGAGGATCGCCGGGTCGCCGGCGGCCGGCGCCGATCGCCGGCGGCCGGCGCCGATCGCCGGCGGCCGGCGCCGATCGCCGGCGGCCGGCGCCGATAGCCGGCGGCCGGCGAAGATCTCCACCTGCCGATGACCGCCATAGGTCGACGACCACCGCCGATCTCCACCTGTCGATGACCGCCATAGATCGGCGACCACCGTCGATCTTCGGCGGTCGGCGCCGATCGTCGGCGGTCGGCGCCGATCGTCGGCGGTCGGCGCCGATCGTCGACGGTCGGCGCCGATCGTCGGCGGTCGGCGCCGATCGTCGGCGGTCGGCGCCGATCATCGGCGGTCGGCGCCGAGAGTCGGCCGCCGGTGTTGGACACCGACTGCCTACGTGGACACCGACGATCGACGTCGACGCCCTTAAGTCTAAATAAATAAAATTATCTAAACAAATTCTAAAGGGTAATACGGTAAAATATTATATTAGGTTATAGACTATTACCTCCAAACAAACAAGATTTTATTTGATTACCTAAATTGAACCAAACAACTTCAGGTTATGTTTCATTCCCCATAACCTTGGTTATGTGATTACTTGGTAATGACACTACCAAGGTTATATATGATGACTTGAACCAAACGCACCCTTAAGGATTTACTTGGTATCCACCTCCTTGAGGTGACTAATCCAAGGATTCACTCTCCTCACTCTCTCATACACTATGAAAGATCTCCTTCTTGAGGTGGAGAAACCTCTTACAAGCTTACAAGAAGAATACAACAAGAGGAAGCAAATACAATAGAAAATATTACAAGATTTACAACAACAAGCTCTCTTTGCTTTCCTTGCTTTCTTCAAGTTTGAGATCGCCTCTAGAACTTTGGAAGTGCAGCAACACTATGCCCTAAAGCTTCTCTTAAAGTGGTGAGGAAGGAGGAGAAGAACTGCGCAAGCCCTGTCGAGCAATGCCGCTTCAAACCTGCGTGAAAACCCTATATACCCGACGCCTAGGGTTTCCTAATCAATTACCCAATTGATTACCACGTCAGAGTTAGTCGTTCAATAGCTAATTATTGAAGCCTAATCGATTAGCCACTCGATTAAGAACAACCTTAATCGATTGCTGAAATGATTCAGCACCTTTCTGTGCTCTCGCGCAATACTGCCGTAATCGATCGCCCAATCGATTATCGGACCTCTTAATCGATTGATCAATCGATTAAGAGAAGGATGAATCGATTGCCCAATCGATTTAGCTACCTTTTGTTCTCGCAACTTATTTCTCCCAATCGATTACCCAATCGATCCACACCTTCCTTAATCGATCACCCAATCGATCAAGAAGGCTTCTGTTTGCCAGAAAACCAACTTAAATCGATTACCCAATCATTTGAGTCCAACCCTAACTTGTGTGCACAAGTCTAGGGTTCCCTTGCCTAACCTTGGTCAACTGTGACCTGTTAGAACTTCCCTACCAAGTGTCCAGTCAACCCCTTTAACCTACTTAGATTTCGCCTGCCTAGGTCCCATCTTGGACTTAACCTGATTCCCAACCAAGTTTGCCTAACCCTCAAGTTAGGTTTAGTCTCTCGGTAGAATTCCACCTTGTCAGTGTGTGATCTCCCCGATCCACCTAGACTTCTTTTCCCATGCCAGCGTGCGATCTCCCCGAACCACCTGGACTTCATTATGGGATCGGATTGAATCGATAGAGGAGGGGGGTGAATATCGATCGTTAAATTATTCGGAATACTTAGAGAAATTACACAGCGGAAAAGCAAAAATAATTGCTAACACTTTTATTTTTACTTGGTTCGGAGTCACAGTCGGCTCCTACTCCAAGGCCCAAGGTCCTTGACCGTTTACGATAAGCAATTCTATATTTTTCATAAAAATGATTACAAGTTGGTGTTCCAATTATAGAATTAAAAATAATTACAGCACTTTAACAAAAAAGAATTTATACCGACGATCGGAAGATTTTGGAATGTCGGAGCCGCGGGTCGTCGTTGGCGCTTGAATCTTGAGAAGGAAGCTTGTCGGAGTGGAGCACTTGAATGAATGCGTAAAAAGCAATTGTTGTTGAAGCCAAGGGGGTGAACCCCTTTATATAGTCGTAGCTAGGGTGCCTGTGTTGAAGGGGGCGCCTGACACGTGGCCTTCTCTGCGCGAACCTCAATCCGCAGACTTGGCCAGCGCTTATCCCTTCAACCAAGGCACCTGAGCTAACTGGGGCGCCTGTGTTAACACAGGCGCCTCTGTTGTAGTCTTGAGGCCTTGCTTCGATGTGGCTGGAATTCACTCTTTTTCTGGGTCGCCTGTCTCAATACAGGCGCCTAGCCCAGTAGGGCGCCTCACTCCATTGAGGCGCTTGAGAGCAGAAACCTCCATCCCTTTGTTCCTGCAACCAGGGTTAGTTCCAAAACACAAGAAACATACAAATAAGATAGATTTAATCATGATTTACAGCCTGAGCTGTCTTGGTTCTGACTTTGGGCTTCCAAAATGGAACCCTAGGTCGAACCGACGCCTAATGATCCCTCCACGAGGAATGCGTCGTCACCTACTCGTCTCAGGAGATTTTACCTGTTTGCCAACCGGCTCCTCCAGTTGAACTTTTGCCCAATCCCCCGGATTAGGTCTTAGTGCCCAGCTTCACTCACCAGGTCTTAGTGCCCAGCTTCACTCACCAGGTCTTCGGTGCCCAGTCCATGACCAAGACTTAGTTCCAAACTTCACTCACCAGATCTTAGTGTCCAACCTTATGACAGGACTTAGTTGCCCAGCCCGCGGCCAGGACTTAGTGCCCAATTCTTAGAACCATGACTTAGTGTCTAGTGTACCTAGGACTTTTCCTACACACTTGATTAGCATTGTTAGATCAAACAAGACCTTAACTTCTGAACCCTTTTCCATTATCAAAACACAAGTTTGACTTTGGTGCTTCTGGCACCAACAATCTCCCCCTTTTTGATTTATGGCAACACAGTTCAAAAAGTTAAGTTAAAAAAATATTTTATAACACATCTAACAAGCAAGATTATCTTAAGAAATACTTGAATTGAAAATATGTAATTAGCTCCCCCTGAAATAAACATTCTCCCTCTGAAACTTTCAATGATATATAGTTATTTGTAAAACTTCTAAGTTCTTTAAGTTTTCGACTAAGTGTTTTTCAACCTAGAGCAAAAGTATTTGTACTCACAAAAACTTCTTATACAGACTATTTTCCATTTTAGAAAAGTTTTGCAAACCTAAATTTTGATTAAAAATCTTTTTGCTTAAAAAGGCTTTGCAAGAAAAAATTTACTTAGCCAAAATTTCCCTTAAAAAGTTTCAATTTTCACACTTAGAAAAATTTGAACTTATTTAGAAAAATTTTGAAAGCACTTAGACACTTAGAGATTTTTTGAAGCACTTAGAAATTTTACTTTACTTTTTGAAAAAGAAAAAAAATTACTTTACTTTTTGAGAAAAAAAAATTGAAAAATTTTTTCCTTCTTTTCTATCCCTTTTGCCATATATCAAAAAAAATAAGCATTGCAAGTCAATTTTGAATTAGAGTTAGTTAAAAGAAATTGTAAATCCGTATTGAACCAACTCTAGTGAATTCAAGCAAGAAAAAGGATCAAACCAATAAATCTGAACTTTTTCGGGTCCTGTCTAACCCAGTTAGCTACTTACTAACTGTTATAAAACAGTAGTTTTCACTAGGGTTAGTCAAGTTAAGTGATTTGATCAAGTTAGATTTGCTAAACTTGAACACTTAACTTGATTGCTGTTGAATTTGTATTTATCACCCCAATTACTGCAGATGCACTGACTTAAAGCATCTTGAATCAAGGAATAGACCTAAGCATCTCAACCCAGTCTAGGTTATCAATCAAAATACCCTAAGGTGCTTGTGAGATGTTGGCTTCTAGATCTATAGGTGCATGCAGTTCTAGGGTTAAGGCCTAAGTTAAGTCCATTTGCGCAAAGACTCTAGTTTTGAAGGGGGTAAGTTTTTGAAAAAAAACTAAGTCCGAAAAATCATTTTAAATTTCAATAACTTGATAAAAGAAATGATATTGAAAAAATATTAAATTCTAATTTTCAAAAAAAATTGAGAAAATAGAAAGGATTTTAAAAAAAATAATATAGAACGGTCATATTCTACTAAACACAACCCTAACTGCCTTCTTAGTAAGCTAAACTCAGATTCAGGTAAGGGTTTGGTAAAAATGTCAGCTAAATTGGATTTTGAGTCCATATGCATAAGTACTATTTCGCCCCTGGCTACATGATCCCTTACAAAATGATGTTTGACTTCAATATATTTGATTCGGGAGTGCTGAATTGGATTCTTAGTTAAATTGATTGAACTAATATTGTCAATGAAAACTTTAGTTTGGGTGTAGTCTAGCTAGAAATCCTTAAGAGTGTGCATCATCTATAAAAGTTGTGCCACACACTCTCTTAGGGCAACATATTCTGCTTCGGTTGTGGATAAGGCTACGCAGTGTTGTTTTCTACTGCACCAGCTGATTAGACTACTTCCTAACAACTGACAACTTCCACTTGTACTCTTTCTATCTAATTTACAACCTGCATACCATTAGCTAGGTTGTATTCATTGAGCATGGTCCTAGCAGCTTCCTGAAGAGTTCTATTCTCTCTCTCAACTATCCCATTTTGTTGGGGGGTTCTAGGACAGGAAAACTCATGGATATACCCATTAATTTTACAAAATTCCTCAAACTTTTTATTTTCAAACTCTCCCCCATGATCACTCCTAAGTCTTTTAATTTTAGTATCATTTTGATTTTCAATCATTTTGCATAAGTCATTAAATAAATTAAAGGTTACATCCTTAGTTTTCAGGAATCTAACCCAAGTAAACCTAGAGCAGTCGTCGATGATTACTAAGCAGTACCGATTCCCGCTTAGTGACTTGGCTCCATGTGAATCAAATAGGTCAAGGTGTAGGAGCTCAAGTGTGGTTTGGGTTAAGTCTGATTGGGTTGGTTTATGAGTCGACTTAGTTTGTTTGCCTTGTTTACATGAGTTACAAATTGTATTTTCAAAATTCTTGATTTTAGGCACACTTTTATTTAACCCAAGTTTTGTAATTTTTGAAATCAGTTTGATATGAGTGTGACCTAATCTCCTATGTCAAAGGTTAGATTCTTCTAATTGAGTCATAAAGCATTTAGGCACTATAGGTAAATTAATAGTGTAAACGTTGTTTTTCCTAGAACCCTTAAGTGTTATCTCTGAGTCTTGAAGGTTTCTAATAAGGCAGTCAGAGTTGGTGAAAGTAACTATGTAACCAGTATCACAAAGTTGGCTAATACTAAGCAAATTGAACTTAAAATTTTCAACCAAGAGCACTTTCTTAATAATAAAATCAGAATTAAGTTCAATGTTACCTGACCCAATTACTTTGAGTGTAGCATTGTTGCCAAATGCTACTGAGCCTAGGTTCTTGAACTTGATTTTGGTGAATTTTAATGTATCGCCAGTCATATATCTGGAGCATCCACTATCCAACATCCACTGGTTCAAATCTTTATGTTCCTATACATAAAGTATGTATTGATTTGGATCCATTAGAGGTAGGGATAGTTTTAAATTGAATTTCACTACCTATTCTGTCTCACCCATATCTAATGTTATCAAACATGTTAACCTTATGTGTTTTGTGAGGCAGGTTTAAAATGTTTAAATTTTTGAAAAACAATTAATTTTGAAAATGTTGAATTAATTTAAAAAAAATGTTAAGTTAGGATTATTAATTTTGAAAAGATGTTAAGTCTAGGATTTAATTTAAAATTTATGTTAGATTCAAATTTATCAAATAGTAAATTGAATTTGAGTTTCGAAAATTGGCTTCCAGGTCTTGGCGAGGCACAGAGGCCTTCTTTGGCCGTAGCCTTATTGGAGCAACAACTCTTTCCTTGACAAAGCCTTTTATCGAAATTTCATTTTCAAATTACTTCTTGAGAAATTTTGGTCTAACTAGCTTAGGTCTCGGATCGGTAGCTTCGGCTAGTTCCACCAGACTAAATAGACCAAGTAGGGTACGCCTTACCTCACTTGACCTTATTAGAAAAGCTTCCCTAACGTACTATCATTTCACCTCCACCTAATACTATGTTGTTCAAATTTTAAATAAATCTTTTGTCCTTAAATTATTCCTAAGTCTAAGCATAATAGTAAAATTGCAGGAAAAAAATAAACAAACAAGCAAGCAATTAAATAAAAAATCATCTAACTATAAATATGGTTTTTATATTGGCTCCCCCTGGACTGAAGCCTCGATAAGGGTTAGGCAAGATATAAATCTTATCCTTGCGGATCCAATACTAGTTTGGTCCAGCTTGTTTAGTCAAACATAGCTTAGGGACCCATGCTTGGACTCAGGTTCTAGGTTGGTTCAACATGGAATAATATGAGCGTTGTCTTTATTTGGTCTGATAACCTAGTCCGGATCGATTGAGAACGGACTTCTGTTTTCCAAGGATCATGTCAAGACCCATGGAACCTAAAGTGAACCGTTCTAAGACAACTCTGAGCTCCCTGACTTGAGTTTTCAAGGAGGAATTCTCTTCCACAAGTTTTAGAACTTCCGGATATTCTTCATGTTCACGTGTGCTAGTCTCCGGTGCCAAAGGGTGGACTCATCTTCTCTTGACATGAGACACTTAACAAAAGCATTAGTAGCACTTTTAAAGGAAACATAGTAAATGTTATCTACTCTTGTTCCTACTAGTACCGTGTCAAAGTTGTCATGTTGTCTAACTAGACATTGACTTGATTTAAAATCAATTGTGTAACCCGCATCACACAATTGACTGACACTTAAGAGATTAAATGTCATCCCCTTGACTAGAAGGACATTCTTAATCCTAAGACATTCGGATATTTGAATGTCTCCTATTCTTATGACCTTAAGACTACCATTGTTACCAAAGGAAACATTACCTCTACTTTTTCTTTGAAATGTAGTGAATAAGGATCTATCACCGGTCATGTGTTTGGAGCACCCACTATCAACGAACCAAGTTGATAGATGCTCCCCCTCAATCACAACCTACACAATTCGAAAAATACAAGATTTAGGTACCCAAATCTTGGGACCTAAAGCACCTACTAAGCAAGACTTAGGCACTCATGCCTTGACTACTTTCCTTTGAACCCTAGGAGTCTTAAATTGTCTAACATCAGTCCTAGATATTAAGGACACAAATGATGGTTCTTTGGGTCGGTAACCAATATCGGCCCTATTGTAGACTGCCCTTTGGGCATTCAAAATTATGTCTAAAGTCTTTGAGCTTGTTGAGAATTTCTCAAGAACACTCTTGAGTCTCTCAACTTCACTCTTCAATGATTTGTTCTCATCTTCTAGCATTTCTACATGTAAATCATCAATATCCTCATCCTTAGAGGATTTCAACTGTTCAACTTCAATTTTCAATGACTTAACCTTATTTTTTGACTTTTTCAACAAATCGGTTAATCATGCAATTGTTCTATAGCATTTATCGAGTTCGGGAGTAATTACCTCTTCATCATCTGAAGATGATGAAGCCGCGTTTGATGAGTCACTCGATTCATCACTGTTTTCTTGATCTTCCAATGCCATGAGTGTCACATGCCGTGTACTCTTCTCGTCCTTCTCCTCTTCGGATGAACTTGAGGAGGATTCATCCCATGTGGCCTTCAAGGCCTTCTTATTCTTCTTGGATTTATCCTCCTTCTTCTTGGATTTCTCCTCCTTTTTCTTTAGCTTTGGGCATTCACTCTTAAAGTGCCCTTTCTTGCTACACTCATAACAAGTAATGTTAGATTTATCAATCTTAACTTCACTAGGGTTACCTTTACCCTTGAAGCGCCGACTCTTCCTCATCATTCTCCTAACAAAGTTTGTCATCGCAGAGGAAGAAGACCCACTGCCATCCTCCTCGGAATCGGACTCGGACTCAGATGAGGATGAAGATGAAGTGACTTTCTTCTCCTTCTTCTTCTCCTTCTTCTTCTCCTTCTTCTTCTTAGTCTTTTCTCCTGCAACTAAGGCAATCCCCTTCTCCTTGGGGCCTTTGTTAGCCATTTCATGAAGCTCCATTTCACAAAATAAATCATCTAACTTTACAATTGATAAATCCTTAGAAACATTGTAGGCATCCACCATGGATGACCACAAAGCATGTTGGGTTTTTCGGGCCGCGAAAACCGCCTTTTCGCGTCGCGGAAACCCTGAGAACCCAAAGCCATGGATCTCGTGCGAAGAAAAATTCCGAAACAAAATCACGTATTCATTTCATGCTCAAAACTTGATCTACTCCTAGATCTAAAGAGGGATAAACCATTTTACCTTTGGTGCGTGCCCCGCTTAATCCCGTTTGCTCCTTTTGGATGTCAGATCTCTAGGACGTCAAGTGTCGTCCCTCTAGAAGTATCCACGCGAACAAAGTGGATGGAGGAAACCTTTTAGGTGTGCTAGCACCTTTCAAGGGTTCGGCCAAGAGGAGAAGAAGAAGAAGAGCACCAACACTTGGAGGAGGAAGAAGAGAAGACACACCCTTAGAAAAATAGAACCAAAACTTGGTTTTATTCTCTCATTATGGCCGGCCACATAATGGCCATTAATGGCCATTAAGTGGCCGGCCATAAACCCCCTTTCAATTTGAATTTAAATTCAAATGGGGGGTTACAACCTTTGGAGATGATGTGGAGCATCATCATTGGTCAAATACCAAGCCAAGTCATCACTTGGTCAAGTCAAGGTGAGGTGGCCTTTTGGTCAAGTCAAACTTGACCATTAATCTTCCTTGATGAGGTGGCATCCACACTTAATGCTCTTGATGATGTGGAGCATCATCAATGGTTGGCTCCATGCCAATTCATCACCATGATGTGGCATTAAGTCAAGTCTAACTTGAGGTGGATTTGGGTCAAGTCAAACTTGCCTTTTATGGACTTTCCATATTTAGTCAAGTCAAACTTGACTCCATTTCTTCTCCCATGTCAAGTCTAACTTGAAGTGGAACCAAGTCAAGTCAAACTTGATTTGGATTTGGGTCAAGTCAAACTTGCCTTTTATGGACTTTCCATATTTAGCCAAGTCAAACTTGACTTCATTTTTTCTCCATCTATTTGTTCTTTGTGTGTGACCCTATAGGTTCTTGTAACGTTGGCAATGCTTCTAATATCTTAGAAACATAAGCAATGAGCGGTATCTAGCAACACATCATTGCTACCCAAGTTACAAGAATGTTGAGATCCAACATCACCAATGTGACTACTAATTATGACTTTCATAATATGTGACAATGTCCTTCTATCGTCGATATCTAGATTGATCTTCTATGAAGCATAGACCGTGTCATCCTCCAATCAATCTATGTGTCTTGAACTCCAAGTAGACTCGCTATAATCAAATAAGCTCAATATCTCATATTGCCTTATTTGGGCATGGTCATGCACTTAGTGATCTCACTCTATCAAGACTATGATATCTCTCCCGTCATATAGGAGGGATAGATCTCATCTACATCACTCACATCCCTCCGCATAATTTGTTACATACCCAGTAATCGCCTTTATAGTCCACCCAGTTACGGGTGACGTTTGACGAAACCAAAGTACATAACTCCTTATGTAGGGAACTATGGTGACTTCAGGTCTAAGGACTAATAGTCATACTAATAGTCACATGAGAAAGTATATGACACTCATATAACGATCCATGATACTTTCTCATGGTGGGTCATTCAGTATACATTCTCCAATGCATACTCATGTGTCAACTTGATATCTCATATCCATGACTTGTGAGATCAAGTCATCGTGTTGACCTACATGCTAGTCTCTATGCATTAACATTGTCCCTGAATGTTAATACTTGACTAGGAATAATTAAGAGTAGTGTTCTCTATATCATCTCACTATCGATTCAACCAATCGATTGATATAGATATGAACCTACTACCAAGGACGTTATTACACTTAGTTATTTGGCACCAATACAAGTAAGTATAATAACCATAATCAAATGCCTTTATTATATATATGAAATATGATACAATAAGTCCATACAACAACCATCACGTGATTGGCTGTAGGGCTCTCACTAACAATCTCCCACTAGAACTAGTGTCAATCACTGTAGTATCTAATACCCAATGACCTAGTGTGACCATCATGCTTGGTCTGTGCCAAAGCCTTGGTCAAGGGATCTGCAATGTTAGCCTCTGTGGGTACTCTGCATATCTTCACATCTCCTCGATCGATGATCTCTCGAATGAGATGGAAACGCCGTAGTATGTGTTTGGTCCGCTGGTGTGAACGAGGTTCCTTAGCCTGCGCAATAGCTCCATTGTTGTCACAATAGAGCTGTACTGGGTCGGCTATGCTAGGAACCACTCCAAGCTCAGTAATGAACTTGCGGATCCAAACTGCCTCCTTTGCTGCCTCAGATGCAGCAATGTACTCAGCTTCTTCTTGTAGAATCAGCAACTGTATCCTGCTTTGAACTCTTCCAGCTGACAGCGCCACCATTTAAGCAAAACACGAACCCTGACTGCGATCTGTAGTCATCCTGGTCAGTTTGGAAGCTTGCATCACTGTAACCTTTTACAGTTAGCTCCTCTTCGCCTCCAAATATCAAGAAATATTCTTTAGTCCTTCTCAAGTACTTAAGAATATTCTTGACCGCTATCCAGTGACGTTCACCTGGATCTGACTGGTATCTGCTCGTCATGCTCAAAGCATACGAGACATCAGGACGAGTACATAACATGGCGTACATGATAGATCCTATGGCTGAGGCATAAGAGATCTTGCTCATGCGGTCTCTCTCCTCTCTAGAAGAGGGACCTTGAGTCTTCGAAAGACTCACGCCATGTGACATTGGCAGATTTCCCTTCTTGGAATTCTGCATTGGCAAACCGTTGCAAAACGGTATCAATGTATGTACTCTGACTTAGGCCAAGCAATCTCTTAGATCTATCTCTATAGATCTTTATGCCTAGAATATAGGCTGCTTCACTTAAGTCTTTCATTGAGAAGGAATTCCCCAACCAAGTCTTTACAGACTGTAGTGAAGGAATGTCATTCCCAATGAGTAGTATGTCATCTACATACAAAACAAGGAAGACAACTGTGCTCCCACTAACCCTTTTGTAGATACAAGGTTCATCTTCATTCTTGATGAAACCAAACTGTTTGATTGCATCATCGAATCGAAGATTCCAGCTTCGAGAAGCTTGCTTTAGTCCATAAAGGGACTTATGCAGCTTGCATACTCTACCAGTATGCTTTGGATCTACAAAACCCTCAGGTTGTGTCATGTACACTTCCTCGAGGAGGTTTCCATTCAGAAATGCAGTTTTGACGTCCATCTGCCAGATCTCATAATCGTGGTATGCTGCAATAGCAAGCAAGATCCTAATGGACTTGAACATCGCGACTGGAGAAAAAGTTTCATCATAGTCAATACCATGAATTTGCTTGAAACCTTTAGCTACTAGTCTACCCTTATAGGTATGTACAAGTCCATCCATGTCAGTCTTTCTCTTAAAGACCCACTTACACCCAATGGGTTTGACCCCTTCAGGTGGATCAACCAAAGTCCATACTTGGTTGGTGTACATGGAATCCATCTCGGATCTCATGGCCTCTAGCCATTTCTCAGAATCTGGGCTCATCACAGCTTCCTGATAGGAGGTAGGCTCGTTCTCAACGAGCATAACGTCATCATGGTCAGACAAGAGAAATGAGTATCTCTCAGGCTGACGACGTACCCTATCAGACCTGCGAAGAGGTAGGTCTACATGAACAGGTTGTTCCACAGCTTCTTGTGCAACAACCTCATCAACCACCACACTTTGTGGTTCCTGTTCAACTTCCATCAAGGCTTCAGTGCTATTGTCCATGTCTTGAACTTCTTCAAGACTGAACGTACTCCCACTAGTCTTTCTAGAAACAAAGTCCCTTTCTAGAAATACTCCAGTCTTAGCAACAAACACTTTGTGCTGACTAGGAATGTAGAAGTAGTATCCCTTCGTTTCCTTGGGATACCCTATGAAATAACACTTATCAGATTTGGGTCCCAGTTTGTCTGAGACTTGACGTCGTACGTAAGCCTCACAACCCCAAACCCTCATGAAAGACATCTTGGGACTCCTCCCTGTCCATATCGTATATGGTGTCTTCATGACAGCCTTTGATGGAACACGGTTTAGTGTGAACGCTGCCGTGTCTAGAGCATATCCCCAAAAGGATATAGGAAGATCTGCGTGACTCATCATAGATCGTACCATATCTAATAAGGTATGATTCCTCCTTTCGGATACACCATTCCACTGTGGTGTTCCAGGGGGAGTGAGTTGGGATAGAATCCCACACTCAGCTAGGTAGTCACGAAACTCATGGCTCAAGTATTCTCCACCTCGATCTGATCGAAGTATCTTAATACTCTTGCCAAGTTGGTTCTGTACTTCATTTCTGAATTCTTTGAACTTTTCAAAGGATTCTGACTTATGTGTCATCAAATACACATAGCCATATCTACTGAAGTCATCAGTAAATGTGATGAAGTACCTGTAACCACCTCTGGCAGCGACATTGAAAGGGCCACATACATCACTATGTATGAGTCCTAACAAGTCTGTCGCTCTTTCGCTATGTCCACTAAAGGGAGTCTTAGTCATCTTGCCTAGAAGGCATGACTCGCATGTCTCATATGACTCAAAATCAAATGAGTCCAGCAAACCATCCTTATGGAGCTGGGACAAGCGACTCTCATTTATGTGGCCTAAGCGACAGTGCCAGAGATAGGTTGGGTTCAACTCATTTGATCTCAACCTCTTGGTATTCACGTTATAGATAGGGCTCTCTAAGTCTAGAATATAGAGGCCATTCATCAGATGTGCGCTACAATAGAACATATCCTTTAAATAAACAGAACAACATTTGTCCTTTATTATGAATGAAAAACCTTTGTTATCTAAACATGAAACTGAAATGATATTCTTTGTTAGTACAGGTACATAACAACAGTTATTCAATTCCAGTACAAGCCCAGAGGGTAGAGATAGAAAGTAAGTCCCTATAGCAACAGCAGCAACCCTTGCTCCATTGCCTACTCGTAGGTCCACCTCGCCCTTGGCCAATGCCCTGCTATTTCTCAGCGCCTGCACATTAGTACAAATGTGAGAAGCACACCCAGTATCTAATACCCATGATGTAGAAATAGAAAGGTTGACTTCTATAACATTTATACCTGAAGTAGAAGTCTCACTTCTCTTCTTCTTCAGATCTTCCAGGTATACCTTGCAGTTCCGCTTCCAATGCCCAGTCTTACCGCAGTGGAAGCAGGTAGCATCCTTAGCAACCCCACCTTTAGGTTTGAGTGTTGAAGAGTTGGCTTTGCCCTTGGTTTGGGTCTTACCCTTACCTTTGGGCTTCCACTTGCCCTTACCCTTGCCCTTTTGTACCATTAGGACGGTACTGGACTTGGCAGTGGTGAGATTAGGCTCAGCAGTTCTTAACATGTTGAGTATCTCGGGCAGTGGTTTGTCTAA
This sequence comes from Boesenbergia rotunda, assembly GCA_024364735.1. Taxonomy (NCBI): domain Eukaryota; kingdom Viridiplantae; phylum Streptophyta; class Magnoliopsida; order Zingiberales; family Zingiberaceae; genus Boesenbergia; species Boesenbergia rotunda. The sequence goes on from JAGFNQ010003448.1 coordinate 24,787, forward strand.
TTCGTTCATGTTGTAGTTCATGACGAATTGACGGTAACTCACCGGCAACGATTGCAGGATCAGATCGGTAGCCAGCTCTTGGCCCAAAGGGAACCCCAACCTCTCGAGGTTCTCGACGTACCCAATCATTTTGAGTGCGTGAGTTCCTACAGAGGTTCCCTCTTTCATCTTGCATGAAAAGAGGGCCTGAGTCACTTCAAACCTCTCATGCCTTGCCTGCCCTTGATATAGTTGCTTGAGATGGCCAATCATATCAAAAGCATTCATTTTCTCATGTTGCTTCTGAAGCTCAGGAGACATACAGCATAGCATTAGGCATGACACGTCTAACGCGTCATCTAGATGCTTCTGATGAGCATCTCTAACACTACGAGCGGCAGAGGCTGGTGGTGCATCAGGAACTGCTTGCTCCAGAACGTACAACTTACGTTCCTGCGTGAGGACTATCCTCAGATTCCTGTACCAGTCCAGGAAATTAGCTCCTAGGAGCTTGTCCTTCTCAAGAACAGATCGTAGAGAGAGAGTGTTCGTGTTTGACATGGTAATCTACAACATAAAATGCAGAAAATAAATATCCACCATTGTATCATATTTTATTTATCATTTAACTAGGCCTTTAATTAAATGATGCTCCCACTGAATTATAGGGCTTTGGTAGAATCGAGTCATAGATGTGGTAAAACCACACTACTAGATCCACACCAACTAACTATAATTCTCGTAGGTCAAGATCCACATCATACTACGCCTTGAGTTAGCTTTGGCTAAATCGCCCAAGACTTAGTATGATCGGTAGGTACTAATTACCAATTACATCTCTATGCAACTCTTGTTTATAGGATCAAGAATTAACATTTATGAATAATCTTGAGTTAGCTTTGGCTAAATCTCCCAAGACTATTGATAAATGCGATCTTGTCCTACCTTTCCAACTATTGGAGTATGCCTAAGTTANTAAATCTAAAATTTATTATAATTTGAAAGTTTCCATAATTGAAAATTTTTTCCAAAATTGAGATCATGACAAAGTTTTCCACAAAACAATTATATGATTTGTCGAACACTAACCGGCTCTGATACCACTGTGGGACCGGGTGCATGTTGACAAGGATACGGGTTCGTAAAATTCTAAATTTTTACGTGCAGCGGAAGAATTAGCATAAAATAATTTCACAAATTATTCTAACCATGTATCTAGCATGCAACCTTATGGTGTATGGACATGATCATAAAATAAAACTTTGCGGAAAAGTAAACTAATTTACCAAGTACCTCGCGTAACTCGAAGTAAGGGACGAGATCCAACCGTAGCGTCCCTTGGAAGCTTCGCCTCTATTCGCGTCCACGCCGAGTTCTCTTCGGGATGACTTCGCAAAGTCACGAGTTTTGTGCCGACGAGAACTACTAGATTCTCTATTGGCACAACTAGAAGAACAAGAGAAAAGATAGGAAACTAACCGACAAGAAACAGAATCTAAATTCCGGGAAGAGAGGAGTTGCGATCCGCTTCTTCTTCTTCTTGTTTGGCTTCTCCTTCTTCTTGATGGCTCACGGCAACCAACCCTAGGGAAGGAGGTGCACCGGCCCTAGGTGGATCAAGGGGCGCCGACCCTAGATCACAAGAAGGGCGCCGACCCTAGGGTGGTGAAGGGGAAAAGAGAGAAAGAGAATAAGAGAGAGAGGGAGAGAATTAACTCTTGATAGCTCTATATCAATTGATTCGGAATTAAGGGCTTGCCTTTGGTTCCTTTATATAGTAGCATCTCCCTTGCCAAGTCTCCCTCTTAACGAAATTAACAGAATTAGTTATCATAAGAAATTTATCCTATAAATTCTCTTATGAATTATTCCGTTTAAACCAAGTTTTATTATAACTAACTTTATAATAAAACTAATTAATCTCTCCTTTTATTATGGAATAAATTTTATAAGAAATTTATAAACTTTCTTATTATGGAAAAATCAATTCATAATTGATTTTATAAAATTAAAATAAACCAATACATGGATCATTTTAATTTCCATAAAAAGAATAAATTTCTATAAATTTATTTATATAAATTTCTTTACACAAATTTATTTATCCATAATTTATAAAACAAATCGTACTAGATTTATTTTATTAATTAAACCAATTAAATTAGTTTCTTCCCCTTCTTGTGGCCGGCCAACCCAAGGGGTTTGGCACCCTCTTTGGCCGGCCAAACCAAGCCGAACCGATCGTGAATTAAACTCATTTAATTCGCCCAATAAGCCTTCAAAAGACTTAGCCATTTTTAGCTTCCATTGCGCCTCTGATAAATTCATATTCGACTTATTTCTCTTGATCGGAAAATTCAATTTTCAACTCGTTTTAAATCCCTCGGATTACTCATAGTGCGTGTGACTAAATAGGCTTTCGATTTATGTTGGCCGTCTATAATTAACCAATTATAGAACGATCATGAGTGGCACCTAGTAGTACATCATGACCCCCAATTAATCGAAAGATCAACGGTTGACCTAAGAAAGAATTCCGAAACCCTTCAGCAGCTCTAATGAATCGTGCCCTATTCCCTTCACCATCTTATACCCACTTGGTTCAGGACACGGTCTATTTGTGTCAGTCCCCACTAGGCTGACTACGTCACACCTAGCCCAAGTAATGTCTTTCTCGTCCTTTGGATTTCTAATTACTCTCATGTATTTTAGAGACTCACACTCTAAACATGATATACTCTGGCCAGAGGTTTTGAGTAACAATCCGACGATAGGCCTTGGTATACATCTCCTCGCAAGGAGTGGTGAATCCTTTGTAGGCTGTTCAAACATCTTCGAGCACTTCGGCTTATACCCAATCATCCTGGGTCCACACCTCCTTGGAGATGCTTGCTTAAGATGTTAAAGTATAAGTCTCCATGACCAAGATGACTTGAACACCGCAAGTCAAAGGAACATCGCACTTAGGCCGCAGTAAGAACTTCATTGACATATCTTTATAGATAACCGTATGAAGTCTTACAGCTAGTCACTCCAATGAACTAGTTCCCTTAACTAGCATCCATGTTTATCTCCGGACATCCCAATGTCACCAGCCAGTGAGAATCAGCTGATTAGAGAATAACCCATGCTAGTCTCAACAGAATTGATAGTGTCCGTATTTATCAATTCATCGACTAGGGATATTTTCAATACTTCACATTTGCACATTTAGAGATAATCACTAGTTGTGATCCCATCACAAATTCTCTAATGCTGTGAGTTGTATTGCGGACATTCAGTAGATGAGTTTAAGATCCCAATCAAATACACAAACATGTATACTCAAATAGTGAATTATCATTTATTAAAATAAATGTTTACAATCATAAGGCAATTGCCTTAGGACACTTCTCTCATATCACTAACACCTTGTTGCCTCCTCCCTCAACAGCGGGAACAGGAGACAAAATGAGCTCCTGGATGCTGAAGGGCATGGTGATAGTCAGCTCCTTGCGGGAAGCCAGCTCAGAGCCTTCGGAGGATTCGATGACAGAAGAGGGAGCGGCTGGGGGAGTGGCCAAGGCCGGTTCGTTGGCCTTCTCCCACTTGAGGAGCTTGTTCATGGCTCGAGACAACATAATGCCCTTTGCAATACAGAAACAACAGGGCATCAATTAGAATCAACAAGCATGTAAAGAAAAAAATGCACTTACTGAGGCTACGACCAAGACGGGTGATTTTAGGACTGATCCCAGCCCAGTACAGGAGCTCCTCGCAGGAAACCAGGCGAGGACCATCAAACTCCATCCCAGCTAGAATACTTCTGGCTCACTGATATCCAGGGTCTTGTTGGAAATCACCCAGGTCGGGGAGCGGAGGTAGATCCTCGTGCCAATGGATTGGACCACCAGGTGCGCAAAGAGTTGGATGAAAAAGAAATGTTCCTTCCATCTCTTATGGGAGGAAGGGAGGCAACCAATAAATTTTTGTCTCGAACAAGCATTGAAGCTGAAGGCCCCTCTAGAAGCCAAGCTAGGAAGGAAGAAATAATGAAAAAAAATAGGGGTCAAGGGAATATCAAACAGCTTGAAGAGGATCAAGGTCTCGTTCATCTGTGCAAAAGCATTCAGGGCCATCTGATGCAAGGGCATGTCGAAGTACTGGAAAATGGCCATGAAGAAAGGGGGGATTGGAAAGCGGAGGCCAGATCTACCTGCCCTAGGAAAAAAGTGTAGAAACCTAGAGGGGGCTCTACAGAAGATTGCTCTAGATGGGGAGCCCTAACTTCTAGATCCGTTGGAATGTCGTAGGTCTCACAGGTAACGCTTAATGCTGCGGGCTTGACCTACGATGAAATGACCTCATACAACTCAGGGTCATAAACCTTCTCTCCTTCGGGGTTTTCCCACGTTTCTTGGTCTCTTCTCCCCATATCTCCGAAGGAAGGAAGAAGAAGAAGATAGAAGGTGAGGAGAACTTACACGACAAGATGAAACCCTAGCACAAGAGGATGGTTGTCGATGGTGGCGGGATGCACGAGCTCTGATATTTGATAGGGCAGGAAGGCGGGAGGACGCTTTCGTCTCCTCTCTTATATGGAGGAAGCCGTCCTCATGTGAGCAATCGGAGCGTGACACATGGACGGCGGTATCTGTCCATCACGAGGCGCCAACACCCTTGATGGTCTTCGGTTGGTATGGCCCCACAGCGCGCCTTAGCAGGAGATCACGATGGAGATATTCGGACGCGTGGCAAAGCTACAGTCACGGAGTTGTTTTGTCGTCATTAAGAGACCCCGTGTGCTTTTAATGACTGATGGACAACTATCATGACACCACCTCGAGACTCGCAGGGGCTTTTTGTTTAATTCAAAAGACTGTCTCAGGCCCAGGGATGAATGTTTTGATTTCTCAGACTCGGCGAGCTGCCAACAGGGAAGTAATTGATAGGTGGACCCCCCAGATGCGTAGCTTCCCTTCATTACACCATTAGTCAAATCAGTCAGCCACATCTCCTTCGATTAGATTTGAAGGGAGGGACTTGTGATGGGGTTGAGCATCCCAGGGTTGACACGTGTCACAGGGAAGCTACTTGTCAGGGTCCACTGAACTTGAAAGCCAAAGTCAAGCTCCCGAGATCAGCTCGGGAAGATAGAAGCCCGAGGTCGAGCCGGGCCTTAGGATCCCAAGACCACCCCGGGAGAGTAGACGCTCGAGGTCAGACCGGGCCGTAAGCTCCCAAGACCACCTCGGGTGGATAGACGCTCGAGGCCAGGCCGTAAGCTCCTGAGACCACCTCGGGAGGATAAACGCCCGAGGTCGGGCCAGGCCTTAGGCTCTTGAGACCACCTCGGGAGGATAGACGCCCGAGGTCGTGCCGGGCCTTAGGCTCCCGTGACCACCTCGGGAGGATAGACGCCCGAGGCCATCCCAGGAGAGAACACCCCGAGACCAACTTGGGAGAGCGAAGCCCGAAGATTAACATATCTGATAACCCTATTTCAAGTAATTGTTCCCCTTTCCATATCAAGAAAGTCGTCGGCTATTTACTGTCCGCTACACGTGACAATTAAGGCCTTAATTATCGTTGTGGTCGTTGCCTAAAAATTATTATGTAACCGGCGATTATGGAACGTGGAGACACATATGACCAAGCTCTCAGGTATATAAAGTGCTTTGGCACTGATGTGGACCCACGTGTCGTACCACGAGTATCAAATATAATTAAAGTGTCGAACTCCTCTAAACTAATGTAGTATAGAGTAACTCGAGTCGTCTCTCTTAAGGAATGTAATGATAGATTAATAATCCTAGAATTTCAAGTTATTGTTTTTGGACTTTGGATATTAAACTGGGGTTTGGATTTGAAAGCTATGACTACGAAATAAAACAGCAAAGCAAATATAAAATCTAATCCTAATTAATGAAAGACAATGCAAGTCAAGAAAATCCAATTTAACCTAACTACACTTGACAAGGAAATGAAAGTCAACATAAAGTAAGCATTTAGGGAACTGGAGCATAAATGAAACCTAACCTAATTGCATCAAATTGAAAGACAACCATAAGAGAACATAAAGCAATCAAACTAACGAAACATTGCAAGAATCTAAGATAAGGAAAATTCAAACTAGAATCCAACTAATGGAAGAGACAATTCATCAAACACATGGTATGCATGAAAGAATCTAAGCCATGTACATGCAATCGAAACATGGGGAGTCAAGTTCAATACAACCATTCATTAAGAAACTCATTGCAAGAATTTAAACTAGCCTAAGTTGAACAATTAAAGTAACAAAAATGATTGGGAGATTTCATCAAACACCTAATATGCGTCTACCAATCCAAGCCTAAAATATGAAATTTCAAACATGGGAGGTTAATGTCATTACAACTCAACAATAAACTCAACATTAAACTCAACATTAACCAACATTTAACAATCACCACTTAACACAACAAAGAAATCACCCAACACATGGAGCTTCTCTTGCGAATGGACAACGGTTGCGGATGGGACTCAGAAGCAAGCTGCCGGAGAATGGAGTGGAATGAGTGCTCCTCTTCTACTCGAAGGGTAGATGGCCAGGGCTTGAGGAGGAAGCAATCCAAAATCTTGGTGTGGAAGGAAGATTAAAGAAGCTTGAGGAGATGTGAGGGAGAAGGAGAAGTGAAAGAGATGGAGAAGGGGCTTGAGGATGATATTCCGGCCGACAGTGGTGAGGAGGAGCTCCGTTAGGCGGTGGTGGTGGAGAAGAGAGCCGTCGGCACTTGGTGGTGGTGGATGAAGGAGATGGCGTCGGGTTGGAGATGAATGGGATGAGGAAGTGGCGTGAGGAAGTGGATGAGGGAAGGGTTTCTTATTGGGTTATTGGGTTTTGGGTAGGAGGTAGGAGTAAGAAATTAGATCCCTATCCAATAAGGGTTGTAATTGGGCTTAAGGATTGGATGATGTTGATGGACTTTCCTCGTCTTGGGTCCAAATTAGGTGGGATGAAGTGAACCATCTTCATTTGAATTGAACCAAGCATTCAAATTAGACCATGCTTAAATTGATCCGAGCTCCTCAACACTAGCATTGGGTCAAATTACTTTGATCCAACCCTTGGTCCAAGGTTCATCTTTAATTCCCTACAAAAATCATGAAATAATGTCAAAATTTAGAGGAAATTATAATGAGCTCCAAAAATAGATCCTAATCGTAAAATATGATATAAACATGATTTAAACGTACGAGAGGATAAAAAATGCTAAGTAAATAAGCAAATATAATGACATAAAATGCTAGTTATCAGGCACCCAGGTAAGGGGTACGCTTTCTGAACTCACAAAAACATTCTATTTTCCCATTGTCCTCCTGCGAGCAATCAAGATCCGACTTAAGCGTCGGAGTGGGCTCCGTCGGAAAACCTCTGATGTGTTCCCATTAACACTCGTGTTCATCTCGCAGGGTGCAATCTTCTTTTCATCGTCATCATCCTCGTGGGCTGCTCTCTGGTAACTCGACATCTGCGTCAATTTCTTCCGGAACAATTGGTTTAAATAGTGGTTGACTTGAGAATATTAGATTGATGGGTCGTTTATTATCGACGCTTCTTGATTTGTCTTGATGACTAGAGGAAAAATTTCGTGGGATAAGTCGATCATCTCTAAAATTAGTTGGTATAAACATAATCCCTGGTACTAACTAAAAATTAATCTAAATACGATGAAAGTGATCCAATACTTAATAATTGATGGATGTCCGAGGAAATAGATTGTTAGAAAAAAAACTTAAAATTTGAGAAGAATGAACTCTAGATAGGTGTAAAATATAGACGGGGTAAAGGGGACCAAATGCTTGGTGAGGAGAAATTTCTAAAGGAGTAAATGTAAGATAAAAGGAAAATCTCATATAAGTGAATTCTGATACATCAAGTATATATATATAGCCTAAATATTAGAGAATCTTAGTGGCTCAGATACTAGTCATATTTCTATTCTATGATGTATTTAAACTAATCCTTGTGTTGTAGAAAAAATAGATTTCCAAGTGACCGAAAAAAATTTTTGGTCGACTAAACACTATTGATGACCAGAAAAAAATTCGGGTGACCAAACCTCCAAAAATAAATCTTCGGTCAGAATAACTGATGACATGATAGATAATATTTGAATCCGAGTGACCGAAGGAGGCTCCCAGCATCTTGAAAATCAATTTACCAAGGATATTTGGGGAGTTATCGAGAGGAAGGTCGACACATAGTTTTCAGGATGACCGAAAGTGCTCTCAGACGACCGAAGCATGGATGAACAGTTGATATCGAGCTGTTGTTGGACTAGGCGACAAAATCATTTTCCTATTATATATATTTTTCCAAATCACCTATAAGTTATTATTAATAAAAAAATCATCCTAAACATCAACTAATAAGAGATTTATATAGATCTAAAACTATAACTTGATAGAGATGAGCATTTCAAGGTGAGCACGTGGTATAGGAAAGCTACATGATAGGGCCCGCCGAATCAGGACTCCGAGGTCAGACTAAGACTATCTCGGGAGAATAGATTAGAGCCCCGAGGTCAGACCGGCAATCGGGCTCCCGAGACTACCTCAGGAGAATGAAGGAAAGCCCTCGATGTCAGACTGGGAATCGAGCTCCAGAGACTATCTCGGGAAAATAGATGAATATCCCGAGGTCAACTCAGGAGATGAGATCTCGAGGCTGACTCGGGAGAGTGGAGCCCAAAGATCAACATAGGAGTCAGGAAGTCCGACTTCAATTAGCCGTTCCTCTTTCCAGAATAGGAAAGTCATTAGATAATTATTGCCCGCAACGCACGGCAATTAAGGCCTTAATGATCGCAACGACCGTTATCAAAGGATAATATCTATCTAGTAACTAATGATTAAGGGACGTGAAGAAGAACGTGGGGACACGTGTGACCAATACCTCGGATATATAAGATGCCTCGGCATCCAGGTAAGAGGGTAAGTTGTCCGATCTGAGAAAAAGACTTTGATTCCTCATTGTCCTTCGAAAAGATAAAAGATCCCTGACTTGAGCGTCGAAGTAGACTCCACCGAAGAAATCTTCCGGTTTGTCCCCTTTAACGCTCGTGTTACTCTCGTATGGCGTGAGCATCATCTCCCCGTCATCCGTGTCGTTCTCTTCTGGAACAAGTTTGGCGCCGTCTGCGGGAAGATAATCAAAGCACCAAAAGAAGCACCGTGATGGCAGATCCAGAGGGACAACCCATCATCCTGACGCGGGAGGAGTTGGATCGTTTAGTCGCCAACACTGTCAAAGGAGCGCTGGAGCAACACCAGATCGAGCGAGCCGCCTCACGGCGAGCAACTTTGGTGCAAGGAGAAATCCTAAGAATGTCTGCCTCCCACCATCAAAATCGAAGATCTGTCTCACCACAAGCGGGACCGGCAATGACAGCTCTAACGCCCCTGCGAAATTCCTTGGGAGACCTGGAGAGGGCACACTCCGTCACCTCTAGCGTTCTACGTCAGGAGGAAGGAACGAGGAAGATCGAGGCTTCCAGAGTCCTCATTGTTGGTGCAATCTTTGTTAGGTCAGGGTTGACCTAGTTTGACTAGGCTCGGGTGAGCTTATGTCTGGTAAGCTTGGTAAGCTTAAGGTTGGATGTTTCGATATTTGATAATGATGTTTGAATATTGCATGATGTTTGAATATCGTGTGAGTCAAGTGGGTCAAGGTTGACTGGAGACTTGACATGGGAAAAGACCTAGTGGAACTAAACACACCTAGTGGGACTAGGTGAAGTCCAGGTGGATCGGGGAGATCGCACGCTGGCATGGGAAAAGACCTAGGGGGACTAGGCACACCTAGTGGGACTAGGTGAAGTCCAGGTGGATCGGGGAGATCGCATGATGACAAGGTGGAAGTCTATTGAGAGACTAGACCTAACTCGAGGGTTAAGCAAACCTGGTTGGGAACCAAGTTAAGTCTTAGTTGGGAGCTAGGCAGGAGAAATCCATGTTGAGGTAATCTGTGGTCCAGAGCGACCAAGTGTTTTGATGTTTGGGTAAAGGGTTAAAGTTAGGTTTACCCTTGTGTTCTTATATGTGTATGTTGAGTGTGCAGGATGTACAGGTACACATATTGACATTACTGGATGGCCTCGGTACGGTGAAGAGTGGCATGGAGATAAGCTGGAGGCTTGTGTGCACTCGAGGGACCTTGGAGAGAAGGGACGATGAGCTGAGGGGTGCGAACTTCGAAGCATGCGTGAAGGATGGCATGGAGGCAAGCTAGAGGCTTGCATGCATCCGAGAGACGGGAGCCGAAGATGAAGAGGGCGCGAAGGCAACAGTCGAGGCTGCGGATGAGGAGTCAGTCGAGTCGTGAGGGTACGAGTGTTGTGTGATTGTACTCGGGAAAATCCTAGGGTTTGAGTGCGGAGTGGAATGTACTCAGGAAGGGTAACCTTAGGTGTGTGAGTATACCAGTCGATTAGCCTGGGGGCAGTTGACTGGTAGGTGGTTGGTGAGTTGGCTGAGAAATCGAACGTTGAGGTGCAACGATCCAATTTCAGTGGCACCAGTCGACTGCCCTGGGGGCAGTCGACTGGTGGCGAGGGTTTCAGCCTGAGTCCTATTTAAAGAGGACTTCGTGGTGGCTTAGATTCTTGACAAAACTCACTTGAATAAAGTGAGTTAGTAGTCTTTTGTGCCCAGATAGTGTCCAAGGTGTTGTGGCGAGGTTTCTCCACCCACAAGGAGCGAAGAGGGCTAGCCGGAGGTTATCCGGGGATTGATCCACCGACGGATTCTTGGATTAGTCACCCGTCCGGGGTGGATACCAAGTAAATCATCGTTGTTAGCATTGGTTAGTATTGTTTTATTATTTTATTGTACATTCCGCTGCGCAAACAAACCGTGTAGGTAGAAAAGAATTGAGAAAACGCTATTCACCCCCTCTAGCTTACGGAAACGATCCTACAATCCAGGTTGGTTAAAGGGGTTGACCGGACACTTGGTAGGAAAGTCCTAACAGGTCACGGTTGACCAAGGTTAGGCAAGGGAACCCTAGACTTCTGCACACAAGCTAGGGTTGGACTCAATCGATTGGGTAATCGATTTAAGTTTGGTTTCTCACAAACAGAAGCCTTCTTGATCGATTGAGTGATCGATTAAGGAATGTGTGGATCAATTGGGTAATCGATTGGGAGAAATAAGTTGCAAGAACAGAAGGTGCCTGAATCGATTGGGCAATCGATTCAACCTTCTCTTATTCGATTGATCAATCGATTAAGAGGTCCAGTAATTGATTGGGCAATCGATTACGAAAGTATTACGCGAGAGCACAGAAAGGTGTTGAATCGATTCAGCAATAGATTAAGGTTGGTCTTAATTGATTGGCTAATCGATTAAGCTTCAAAAAATAGTCGTTGAACGACTAAGTCTGACGTGGTAATCGATTAGGAAACCCTAGGCGTCGGGTATATAGGGTTTTCATGCAGGTTTAAAGTGGGATCGCTTGTCAGGGCTCGCACGGTTCTTCTCATCCTTCCTCGCCATTTCATGAGAAGTTTTGGGGCATAGTGTTGCTGCACTTTCAAGGTTCTAGAGGTGATCTCAAGCTCGAAGAAAGCAAGGAAAGCAAAGAGAGCTCATTTGTTGTAAATCTTGTAAGATTTTCTATTGTATGTGCTTCCTCTTGTTGTATTCTTCTTGTAAAGTTGTAAGAGGTTTCTCTATCTCAAGAAGGAGATCTTTCATAGTATATGAGAGAGTAAGGAGAGCGGATCCTTGGATTAGTCATCTCAAGTAGGTGGATACCAAGTAAATCCTTGAGCATTAGCATTGCTTGAAGTCTTCCGCGGCGATAAATCTTCTACAAGCAAATTGGAGCTAATCACCCCCCCTCTAGCTCTCCTACCGGTCTTAACAAGTGGTATCAGAGCAAGGTCGCTCTTCTTTAGACTCATCGCCAAGAGAGCAAGAGCTAGAGGAAGAAGAAGAAGTTTGAAGAAACCCTAATTTCAAGAAGCCATCATCAAGAGGGTTAAATTCAAAAATGGAGTTTGGCTACAACACTCGGGCACCTCCACTATTTGACAAAGCAAATTTCAATCTTTGGAAGTCAAAGATTGAAAATTTCTTCATGATGGAGATAGAGAAATGGTTTGCTCTAATGGAGGGGTTTGAAGCTCGAACAAGTACCAAAGGAAAGCTCCTCAAGAAAAGCAAATGGAACGAGGAGCAAATCAAGAGATGTGAGTCCAACGACAAAGTGACCAAGTTATTGGTCAATTTATTGCCAATCACCATCTTGGACAAAATTAGAGAATTTCAAGATGCCAAAGAGCTTTGGAGCAAATTGGCAAAGCTTCATGAAGATCCCTCCACTGTACCAAATCAAGACAAATCCAAAGAGGGAGATTCATCGGAGGAAGAAGATTCGGAAGTTGAGAGATGCTCAACATCCGAAGATGAAATTCAAGAAGCCTCCACTTCAAGGATTGAGGGGGAGCAAAATTTGCCATTGACATCGGATCAAAGAAAAGCTTCAACATCATCATCCGAGGTCAATAAAGAAGAAGAAGAATCGAGTGTCACCTCTACACCCCATGAAGGTATAACTATTTCAATATGTAAAAATAAAGATCACATTGTTTGTTTTGAATGTAGGCAAAAAGGGCACTATAAGAGTAAGTGTCCTAATTTGATCAAGAAGAAGGTGCAAGTGACACTCAAGACCAAGGAGAAGCCAAAGGAGGTCGGCCCCGTGGTAAAGAAAGATAGGAAGCACATTGTGTGCTTCTTATGCAAACAAAAGGGACATTATCGGAATCAATGTTCAAAGGGAAAGGATCCGACCAAGATAAAAAGGAGGAGCTCAAATCATGGGGGAGCCTCCAAGAACAAGACTAAGGTGCCATTAGGTGATGGTACTTATTTTCATCATGATAATATGCATGCTAGAAATAATTATTATCATTTTAATATTATTTATCATGAAAATAGGAGGCATGAAAAACCTAAGGAAAACTATAGAGTCTTTCATGCTAGGACTACCATATCTAAGGATAGGGAACAAATTAGAACTTTCCATGGTAGACCTACTCAACACAAGGCCAAGAAGAATAATCAGCAAGGTTATATTAGAAAACCAAGCCTTGATGAGGTAATGATGGAAAAATCAAGTTTTGAGGTCAAAACTTGATAAATTGGAAAAATCCCTTAAGAAAATAGAAAATCTATTTAAGGGATAAAAATTCAAAACCTAGATTTAAGAAATCAAGGACCCTTTAGGAGCAAGAAAGGTTTGGGGTACAAACCTAAAACTAAGAATGATGGTCCATCTTATCATAGAGTTCCATATAGGTATGGAACTCAATCTAGGTCTAGGGGTCAAGTCAAGGCCATAAGGGAAGTCATCCTTAGAGTTGACCAAGATAAGACCAACATGACTAAGGCTTCGGAGAAGCCTAGAAAAGTCATTAGGAAGGTATCAAGAGAAGTTATCCCTAATGAATACCTAGAACACCTAAGGAGCATCAATAGGTTTTGGGTTCCTAAAAGTGTATTCGTCACACCTTAGATAGGCCTAGGGAATGTGAACTCAAACTGAATGGGTAGTTAACCCAACCTTGATGAAGTTGACACTATGGGGCATTTTCAAGGAATTACTACCCTTGAAAATGAAGGAGTCATTTGTTTACTCTAGGAGGAGTAAAATTGTGTCAAACTATATTTTTGAAAGATTGAACTAAATAAAGTTGACACAACTAGATTAGAATCCAAAGATATGCCATGTTGGGAAGTTTCGGCATTATCTTAGAAATTAAGGGAAAAATAAGGATTATCAATGGCTTAGCGATGAGTTATGGATACTTAGATATGAAATCTAGGTATTTTCTTTTGTGCTACTATACCATGTTTTGTATGTCCTATCACATGTCATGACATCATAATTCATCATTCATATTTTATTATGAAAATATTACATGTCATGTCATACATGCATCATTTCGCTATAATATTTTTTTAATTCTCATATGATGCATGTCATAGTCATTATCATGCATTAATTTAATCTTTATTGAAATAAAGAACTTTGATATTAATTGGCATTCTAGGTGGATGATCAAAGTTTATAAGCCTGGTAGAAATGCATGAATTCTTAGTTTAGGGAGAGCATGACTTTCACATCTCACCAAGACTATAAGTTGACTTTTACCCTGATTCTTGTGTAATGTAGGATTTAACTACAAAGAAGACGATTGGGTTGGGCAAATAGAGTAATGGCTTGTACTACCTTACAATGAATCCAATCTCCCGCTTTTGCAACTCCATCAACAAGACATCCAACCTCTAGTATAAACGTCGTGGGCATCGCTCCATTCATTCACTCTAGTTTAGATTCAAGTAATGTTTGTGATATTTGTCATTTAGCAAAACAATCTCATTTACCATTTTCCATGCATTAGTAATATTTTTAGTCAAGAACCTTTTAACCTAATACATTGTGATATTTGCGGACCTCATAGAATTCATTTTTATTATGGAGCAAGATATTTGTTGACAATTGTTGATGATTATTCTTTTTATACCTAGTTTTCGTCGACAGGGGGAGTCACTTGTATGTCAACTTCACAAATCCCTGTATGCATTAAAACATGCCCCAAGACCATGGTTTCAAAAATTTCTTTTTGCCATTACCAAGTTTGGCTTCCAACAATCACTGGCCGATTACTCACTCTTCACACAGGTATGTGGAAACTCTTTTACAATCATCTTATTGTAACTTAATGATATGATTATAGCAGAGAATGATCAAAAAGTCATCAACAATGTGAAGAATTTTCTTGCATCTTGCTTCAAGTTGAAGGACCTTGGAGTGTTAAAATATTTCCTTGGAATTGAAGTGGTTCATTCTAAAATGGGCATTTCCATCAACCAACGCAAATACTCATTTGATCTCCATCAAGAAGCGGGATTACTTTGTATGAAACCTGCTAAGTTTCCCATGAAACAATCCTTGAAGCTCACCTCAAATAACGACGACTTACTCAAAGATCTAACTCATTATCAACGATTGATGGGAAAGTTGATCTACTTAACCATCACAAAACCAGAAATTTCATTTTTAATTAGTACTCTGAGTCAGTTTATTCTAAAAAAAAGGTAGATCCGCTACCTTAATGACCCCCTAGAGTCGGCCCCATGGATATGGAGGGAAGTTCATGCAGATACATAGACAATAAGCGCATGATGGGATCAAAAATGTAGTTATCACCTCTTGGGGATCGACTCCTGACCATTATGCTAGAAATGTCATGTGTCAACCATCTGTGCTATGCTCTAGGAGCTATGAGTCAATTTATACAAGAACCTATACAGTCTCACCTTAATGCAACACATCGATTGCTTGATATCTAAAAGGTACACTAGGACAGGATTATTTTTCCTTCTAAAGGTTATTTAAGTTTAGTTGGGTTCTGCAACGCAGACTAGGGTGGAGATATTATTACACAGGAATTAATCATTGATTATTATATTTTCCTTGGAAAAGCTCTTCTCTCATGAAAAAGCAAGAAACAGACCACCATGTCTGTCTTTAGCTGAGGCAGAATATATATCAATGGCTTCCACCACTTATAAAGTAACTTGGCTAAGGTACTTATTACGAGATTTGTGCATTGATCATCTACAACTAGTACTTTTATATTGTGACAATCAAGCAACCATGCACATCGCTACCAATTCGGTTTTTCATGAAAGGACAAAATACATTGATCACATTGTTCGCAAGCGAATCGAAAAGGAGAAATTAAGACTGCTTATGTGCCAAGTGAAAATCAGATCGCAGACATATTCGCCAAGGCATTAGGTCAATCTCCATTTCGTGCACTCATTCACAAGTTGATCATGCTTGACATCCATGCTCAAATTTGAGGGGAGTATTAAAGAAAGGATTCTAATTGATTTACACATTAAATATGCGATTAAATGTGTGGATCAGATTAAATGTGATATATTCTATGTAATTAATTATTATTAAATTAGGCTTTAGTTTCCTTATTTCATAATTAAGAAGATTGTATATAGTTTTGTAAATGATTATCAATGAGATATATAGAATTAACAAAAAAAATCCCACATAATTTCATATTTTTCACACCTCTCTTTGTTTGTTTTTGCCTTTTTCTTCCTCCTCGGGAAGACTCGAGATGATGCTATAAGATAACGGCTTTTTACCAAAGGGCGTACCCAAGATTTGGTAATTACCAAAACGAGTAGCATGCTTTATTTTTTACCAAAGAACGCATCCCATATAGTGAATTTCCTATTATACCCATCCCGCCAAGTGATGCACCATTTGAGACTTCCAAACCACTTTATAAGTAAAATATTATTTTTTGGTTCGGATGGACATGGAGTTGATTTTTTCAGCCATCAGCACAAAAACGCTAATGGTATTGTCGAAGGTGGCGGACATTGTGCTATCGTCATGAGCTCATCCCCCAAATCCGTCCTCTCAACCAAAACCTAGGGAAGTCTCATAAGTGTGTGTGTGTGTGTTCCAGAGGCGGCTGTAAGTGTTAACGTTGAAGTCCAGATTGCTCGGCACTATCCAAAGTAAGGGTTAGGGTTTGCGCAAGGCTTATATTTTTGACAATGGTAGGAGAAAGGTCTGTGGCTAGTTCAGCGTCTTCTTCCTTGGTATTATCCAGCAAGATATGTTAGCGATAGTCTTAGGTCAAAACAGCAGAGTTTGTGCACATAGTTAAACTTATTTTTGTTGAATCACTTTGTAATGTATAAAAATTGTAGGCTTCAGATGACTTTGGAAAAATACTACATTGGTGCAATGTTTTAGGGCACTTTAAATAATTTTTTGAAGCATTTCAAATTTTAAATGATCGACACATTGCGAAGATCAAAGAGTCGCCCTTCAGTGTTTTCTTGGGCATACAAGAATTGCAGCATATCCTTGGAATTTTGGTGAATATATTCGAAAATTGAGATTTAATCTCGCAAGTTTTTAAATTCTCAGGTAATAGTTTTAGTTATGAATTGTAAACAATATCTATAGTAAGATAAAATAGGGATACAGATGACCTGAAATGATTTAATTTTGATACATTTCACACATTTCATTTCAGGCCTACCAAGGGTCTGAAGTGATTTCACTTCAGGCCCTCGGTAGGCCTGAAGTGATTTCACTTCAGGCTCACATTGGGCCTGAAATGATTTCATTTCAGACCCAACATGGGCCTGAACTGATTTCACTTCAGGCCCAAAGTGAAATCATTTGAAGGGTATATTCTTGATGATAACTAAATATTTGAAATGTTTCAGGTGTACCGGTTGCGTTCACCAGACGAGATGTTGCGTTGTTACTGGGTATAGTGGACCGTGGTGTTTTGGTCCCTATTAATTCAACTAAAACATCGGGTGACCTCTATCTTACTTACTTCTCAAAAGAAAAACCTAGCAGAATAAGAATTGAGGAGTTACTTAAATATTATTCAAAAAGTGTTGAATCAGAGGATGATGTTTTATTAGTGTGTAAATTCTATATTTTATAAATATTTGTGTGTGTTTTATTTTCGTCTAGAACATATAAGGTCCCTCTAGGTATTGTAGATATAGTAGATGATTATGAGAATCTTGCTAGATTCAACTGGGTGGAAGTTATCCATCAATTTTGTTTCCACAATTACCTAAGATTCGGGCCTTATTTTCATCAACTCAGGGATACCAGACCAGCACCAACCTCTCTTACCTAAAGGGGATTGCTGGGCTTTTAGCAGTGAGTAGAATTTTCTTGTTAAATTTTATAATATTTTATTATCATTAATGTATTTGGCTGGAAAACTTGGTGTATGCATGGTTTTTGGAGTATGTATCAATTCAAAACCCATACAATGTTGAAGGACTCCAAATAAATAAGTAGAGGAATATTCTTTCGTATATTAGTCGGGTGAGGGCCCTTGTTCACCGACTGTCGCCAGAAGAGGTAATTATTCGAAATTGTGATCTATGTTAGTTTGATATAGAAGCAGTAACATTTGTGTACTTGTTGATTGACAGATCATTGTAGAAATAATTCCTAACCTGCATGAGAACAATTTGTTTGAGAACCTTGCTATCGGTATGACATTCCACGGCAAATGGAGACATCGTAAGGAGATGACACAGAAGATGTAAGACTATGTAGTGAATGCATTCTTAAAGACAAGCAAATCAAGGAGCTAACAGAGGAGAATATTTGTTTAAATGAAAGAGTTAATGAATTACTTTCAATAATTGAAATAAAGGGCATGGGGCTGAGGAAAGCTATCCTGTAGTCGATCCTCTTTCTGATCCAGTATATTGTAGAACAAGGAGAGGACGTGACCGAACTCGGTATGACTACAGGGATACTCCAATTGATAGACCACTATGGCACCAGTTATTACCAAAGGGGAAGTGGAGCAAGAAACAAATATCAAATGTCATGGACAAAGGGAAAAGGAAAATTAGTGAGGAGGATATGGATGAAGTAAGTGAAACCGTAACTGTAATGGAAGTCATGTCTAAAGAAGACACAGAGAAGGAAACAAGGACCTCCGAACTATACAAAATGAGGCAACAATGCATTAATGTATGTGATTTACTTTCATATAAAATGAGGAAACAAGAAGGGCTCAAATGATAAATATTCAGAAAATAGAGGACTTCACGACTTCAGGACCTGAAATAACAATCTTGTGGTTCAGAAATCTGAGGACTGATCTTTTCTGCTTACATTGAATGACACAAGGCATTGATATGTATCATAATATTGAAATACTTCTTCAAATGACAATATTAACAATAACTAGTATTTTGACAATACTATGGCTGTACAATATACAAAATATATATATTCATTTATCCTGCTTACAAAATATACACTTCAATCAGAATATTTCTATAATACATATACCAATTAACTCAATACCTTGGTGCTGGCGGCATTCTACATGTCCTTCTATTATGACCAAGTTGTTTGCATCGGTTGCATTTTAGTTTCACCTTGGCATTGTGTCCGGACTCAATCTGTGCCTTCTTTCGTTTACCAGGCTTCACACGGCTACGGGGACTGAGAACTATAATGTCGTTTACGCCCATAGGTCAAAACTGCTTGCTTCTATAAGGGAAAATACGATCCATGTAAACCCACTTCCAAGTTTCTGAATAAAAATAATGCTCACAATATAGCAGTGTATCCATGTTCCTGTGAATGATTATGGCAATAGCATGTGAGCAAGGGAGCCCTGAAATTTGAAACTCCCCACAATGACAAAAAAAATCCCAAATTAACAATGTATGAAGTGCCCCATGTTTCTATTTCCATTTCTGATTGAGAGTAAGGGTGAACCTTATAAGCTCTAGCTTTCTCTCTCCTCGAATCCATTTCTTTTGTAGCATGAGGTGTCAAAGCAATATGCCATTGGAGACTTCCTCTCTACGGTTAAAGAACTGTTGAGCTACTTTTCTTCTGGTAGTATCAATTAACTTGTTTATGGGAAGCTCACGTGTGAACTTGAACAAAGCATTTAAGCTCTCCACACAATTCATGGTAAGCATTCTGTACCTTCTCCCAGTAAAATGTGCATTTGCCCACCTTTTAGGGTCAATGTTCTGAAGCCACTTATGGGCATCTGGATGTTTTTCAAGCATTGTCTGCATTATCATATCATATTGGAGTGTTGTGTTGGCTTGTGCTGCTGCCCAAAATAAACCTAAAGCAGCCCTACTTCCAATATCAGTTACTATATTACAAGACATGTGGTGGCAACAAAAAGCATGATGTGCGTTTGTGTAGATTTTTCTAACTGCTGATATAATGCCCTGATTCTATCTGGTACTATGGTCATGATTGAGTGATCATCAACAGCAAAGTACCTCTTTGTATGCTCCAAAAACCACTCTCATGCAGACCCACATTCAACTTCAGCAATTGCAAAGGTAACTGGGAGAACATTGTCATTACCATCAATCGCCGTAGCAATCAACAATACACCCGGATACTTTCCTCTTAGGTGTGTGGCATCAATTCCGATAAGTCTACGCAAATAAGACCTGAGCACCCTTCTGCAAGCACCAAAACCCCAAAAACACCACTAGAACTGATTGTCACCATTCCTGCATAGTGCCATATAAGTTTCAGGATCTCTAGCTCTTAACTCACGCAGATATTTTGGAAGATCTCTATATGTCTCATCATAATCTCCGACAACCTTTTTCAATACTTTCTCCCTAGCTATGTATGCTTTTCTGTATGATATGGTCACTCCAAATCTAGCTTTAATATTTGATATAATCATACTTGGTTTGTATTGTTCATTATGAAGAAATTGCTCTTCTACAAAAGAAGCAACAAATGATGAAGAACATGCATGATGATCAGCACTTTCCCTGACAGTTCCACATTGGTGTTCCTTTACATATTTTGTAACAGTAAACTCTAATTCCCCCCTTGCTACTACTCTCCATGTACATGGTTAGTTGAAGCATACTGCTTTAACTCTATTTTTCCTAGTGTCAACTGGGTTATATCTCATACGCTTAACCATGACATGTTTGACAAGTGCATTCTTAAATTTTTCTCTAGATGGAAATATCTGCCCCACAAAAAATTCATGCTCATCTCTTGCCTCTACCTCTCCAATTGGGCCAGCAAGCAATCGAGAATTCAAAATATAAAGATCTTCAGCTAATGGAAACACTTCTTCTAAGTCACTGTACTGATCTGGGGGGAATTCATATTACTCAATCTGCATATCATCAACATGGAATTCTAGTACACTTGTACTAGGTTGTAATTCATCTGCATTTCAGATTCAATTTCTTCCTCCCCACTCCAGGTTGGCTCAAAGAATTCAACAACTCTTCTAGAAGAATTCAGACCCTCATCTTCTAGATTAGTTGCTTCTTCATTTAGATCAAATATCAAATTCCTTGTAATTCTATTATCACCACACTGGGAAGATAATGGAATATTATTACTGGCTATTTCTGCTCCATTCCCCATAACAACATTATTATTAAGAGTATTTTATATCTCAAAGAGAATTTCGTCAACAACATTATCATCCCTGAAAAATAAATTACAATTACATTTAGCAAACTTTGACAATCATAATTAAGGGCCTGAAATATTTTGATTTCAGGCCCTGGGATGGCCTGAATTCCTTTAATTTCAGGCCCTCCCAGGGCCTGAATTCAATCGATTTCAGGCCCTCCTAGGGCCTGAATCTTTTGATTTCATGCACTTCCAGGGCCTGAAATCCTTTAATTTCAGACCCTCGTAGGGCCTGAAATCGTTTTATTCAGGACCACCTAGGGCCTGAAGTTCTTTTATTTCAGGACCTCCTATCATTTGATTTCAGCCCCTCCTAGTCTGATATGGTAAGATATCACCCTCTATGTCGAATTCAAGCATTATTTTATCCTAAGTTTAAAAATTTTCAAAAACCCCTAATTATATAATGCATGACACCCTTAGAGTCCTTCTCCAAATATAAAAATTGTAAAAAGAGTTTATCATATATAAAACTAGGTCTGATATCATATCAAAGATGACAATCATATTTACATTACTATTTCTATTTGTTATCAAACTGTTGTTTGCTTTTTCTCCTTCAACACCTATCTTCCTCAGGTGCCTTGGTGATGAATCCAATTGTGCAACGTAGAAATATATATGTACCTTCGTGATGAATCGACTTGTGTAAAGTATAAATATATATATAGGCTGAAAAACAATCGACTCCATGTCCATCCGACCCACAAATTAATATTATACTGATAAAGTGATTCGGAAGTCTCGAAATGTGAATCGAGAAAGCCTTCACTTGGCGGGATGGGTATAATTAGAAGTTCACTATATGGGATGCACCCTTTGGTAAAAATGAAACCATGATACTCCTTTTGGTAATTACCAATTCTTGAGTACATCCTTTGATAAAAAGCCGATAAGATAAAGATAATGACCCTTCAATTAGATTTTTCATCTTTTGTGCTTTTATCATGTGATGTCATATTTTTTATAAACAATAGACGCATATGTTATATTTCCTATTATGAGTTGTTTTCTATTTTCAGAATTCATACTGTTTATGTTGTACAATTTCCATCACTTTCCACCTTGGGTAGATCCAACCACGGTTCGGAATCGACGGTTCAGAACCACCGATTCGACAGTTCGTGGGAGGTCGATCCTTAACCTTAACCGCCCAAGCCGGTTACGGTTCACGATTCGGAACCGCCGATTCACAGTTCGGTTCACGGTTCGCCACGGTTTAAGATTATTATATTAAAAAATTAAAAATTAAATTAAAAAAATAATTTTATTAAAAAAATGGCTTGTACTTATATAAGCTGCCTACGTATCCCCTTAGGGTGTAGGGGAATCAAAGCCCACGTAGTTCTTTTACATTTTTACCCTTTTATATTTTTTACATTTTTATTCTTTCTCACTCACTTCCATTTCCTCCCGTTCCCGTTGTATTTGTTCCTTCGGTATCAAATTCTTCGACTTCGTCTTCTAAAAGTTGCATTCCTTGGATTCGCTTCTCGGCTCTGGTCCAATCATCAAGTAATGCTTGAGCTTCCAATGTGTCGGGAGACATAGTTGATCGTCGTTCATCTAATATGTTGCCGCCGACACTGAACGTCTGCTCCACAGCAACAGTTGACACTAGATAAGCTAAAATTTCTTTTGCTATCACGGAGAGAACGAGAAAGCTTTGAGCCTTCTGTGACCACCACTTCAAGATATCGAATTCTTCGCTATCTGCTTCATTAAAATCAAAAGAAGTCGTAAAATAATTCTCAAGTTCCTGTGTGGAACTTGAGGATCCTTGTGGACTTTCGTCCGTTCTTTTAATAAAAGTTGTGCTTTTGTAAGTTTTAAATTAGTAGTAGTAGGTTGTTGTGATTCAGAAATATTAGTTTGTGTTCCATATTTAACATAATATTGATTATAAAGATCATATAAATAATTTTTAATATTATATACAATATTAGCTAGATCCGGAGAGAAAGAATCTTTAATAGGAATTAAAGCATCATAATATAAAGTTAACATTTCTTATAAAACTTCTAATTTAAATCTAGGATCTAAAGCAAATGCAATTAAATAAATTTCAGGAATTAAATAAAAATATTTTTTCCATTTAGTTTTCATAGCTATTATACATAAAGTTAAAGCTTCATCATTTACATGTTCATTTAATATTAATACTATACTACAAAATCCACTAAAATTAAATGAGCAGTAGGATAATAAACACCAGAAAGTTGTTCAGTTGCATCTTTAAAAACTTTTAAAATTTCACAAATATTACTACAAATATTCCATTGTTGTGAAAATAAATATATATTAGTATTACTATTTTGTGCAAAAAATAAACATAATAAATCTTTATATTGAAAAGAATCTTGTAATAATTGATATGTTGAATTCCAACGTGTTGGAACATCACGTGGAAATTTTTTAGGTCTCATTTCATTAGTTTTACAAAATCTACCCCATTGTTTGATCATAGATGGATGAGACCATAAGTATGAAATTGTAATTCTAATTGGTTGAATATAATTTTGTAAAAGTTTTAATCCATCTTGAACACATAAATTTAAAATATGGCATACACAACGAATATGAAAAAAATAAACCACCAATAACAGGTTGACAAAAAAATTTTAGTTCATCTATTGAAGTGATATTAGAACTAGCATTGTCTAATGATATTAAAAATATTTGATGAGTTAATTCATATTCTTCTAAAACTATGTGTAATAATTGTGCAATGTTATGAGTAGTATGTGATTAATCAAAAACTTTATAAGCTAATAATCATTTTTGAAGGATCCAAGAGTTATCAATCCAATGACATGTTATACCCATATAAGAATGAGTTTGTCAATGATGACTCCAAATATCAGAACATAAAGAAACTTTATTATTTAATTTACTAAATTATTCAATTAATTTTTTTTTCCTTGTTTTACTAATCTTTTAATTGTACGAGTAAGTATAGTCCTAGGTACACATTTAGCAGCAGGATTAAGAGATTCTTTACAAAAATTTTCAAATGTGCATTTAGATCCAAAACTAAAAGAAAGATGTTCTACGGAAACAAATTTAGCTAATGGTTCTCTTAATTTATTATCCGAATATAAAAATAAATCAGAATTAGTACTACTACCACTAGAAAATCTAGATAATTGTATTTGAGAGCGGTTAAGCCCATATTCCGTGGGGTGCTTCGTTTCTACATGTCGTTTCAACGACCCATAGCCGCCGCCGACTTGGAATTTGTAGGAAGCATTGCAATGCTTGCATTTTGCACGCATTTCTCCTGACGGAAGTGTGACATTTTCAAAATGTTTAGTGAAAATAGACGATTTTAAAGGAGGATTTTCCCGAACCTTAGAAGTAATCACATCAGTACTTCCTTGCGTTTCGGGGATCGGAGGGCGTTGGGGTTGAGCCTTGGTCTCATCATCGGTGGATTGAATTTGAAGATTGAGATTCTCGTATGCAATTTCTTTTCCCCTCCGAGATCGAGATGATGAAGCTCCGTGACCTCCTTCCATTATCGTCGAAAAATGAAGAACGCGGAGAGAAGTTGAGAGTTAGAGAGTGAGAATGAGAAATTGAGAGAAGAGAAGTTGTGTTGTGTGTGAAAATGATGAAATGAGCTCCCTATTTATAGAGTTCGGATTATAACGGTTACTAAATCATAGTCATTGATCAAAAACGGTCAAATGATCTCATCCGTCGAAAAAAGAAAAAAATTAAAAAAAGCCTCCAACGGCACTGAACCGGCGGTTCAGTGCCGTTGGAACCGGCAGTTAACCGCCGGTTCGCGGGTTTTGGGACCTGGAACTGGAACCGGCCTGGCATCCTGCCGGGCTGGTTCCGGTTCGGCCCGACGAACCGGGTCAACGGTCCACCCCCGTTGACCCAGGCTGGACCCAGCCCGGGGTCGGGTCTAATCTTGGGTAGGGGTGTCAATTCGGGTGGGTCAGGTCGGGTTTGGGTCGGGTTGGAAAATTTTTTTTTTTAACTCCCAACCCGAACCCGATTTCAACCCGAAACCCTCAAACCCGAACCCGACCAACCCGACCCGACCCAAATAACCCGAAAAAATCGATTCAAAACGTCTTTTTTTGCCATTTTCCCTATAATTCTTCACTTTTATCTTAATACTTCATCATGATCATACTATATTGATATTAATATACATAAAAATATCTTAATTTTCAAAATAAAATTTGATTTAACTCTAAAAAAATCCACAAAATATTAAATTCGGGTCAACCCGAACCCGACCCAAAAATTTTCAACTCGAATCCGACCCGAATCCGAAAATTTTCAACCCGAACCTGATATTTTTCGGATCGATTCGGATTGAATCGTCAGGTCGTATTGATTTTTGACACTCCTAATCTTGGGTAATGGCCTCGTTCTAATGTGGCTCCCCTGGAGTATATAGTTATATTATTTTATTTTATTTTCCTTCGATATTTTTTTTTCTCTCTTACCTTTCTCCTCTCTCCTTTCATTAGAGATTTTCTTTTCTATTTTCTTTCTATAATCTTTTCTTAAGGTTTTTTTCCCATAATAAATTTATTTCTTTTTCCATGATAAATAGAGGGTAAAAGAATTGTGCTAAGCAAGACTCAAATTGGTAATAACCAACGTGACTTTAAAAGAATTTATAAAAAGAGATTAAAAATTAGTTCGGTAATAACCTATTTGAATTATTATAAGATTCTATTTTTAATATTTTAAATTTCAATATTTTTCTGATATTTTTAAATATTTTTTATTTTAAATTATTAAAGCAATGTAAGTTCGGGCACGGGCCACTTGGGCTCGAGCCTATGTGCCGGCACACCCTGCCAATGGCGTTTTTAGGGATCCGTTTGTTAAATTTGCCAAGAAATTTAGCCCTAAAATCAACATTTCCTTCCCGTCGATTCTACTCCGTGATCTCTGAGACCAACTGAAGAGCGAAGGAGAGGGAGGAAGATGGATCCCGATTCGTTTCGTTCGACTCTGTCCAGTCTCGCCTTCGGCAACGTGATTGCAGCAGCAGCGAGAGACTACCAAAAGGTGAGATTTTTTTTCCCCATGATAGGCGCATCATTAGATCCGATGAGAGGTTGATCTATGCCAGTAAACTCCTGTTGTAGGAACTGTTAGCTAAGGAGAAGGCTCAGCCAAGCACGTCTGCCGATGAAATTGTGGATCTTGATGAGCTGATGGATGTAAGCGAAGAGAGAGACAGAAAAGATCTTGTGTACTTGTCTTGCATATATTAATTGCTATCTCTGTTGGTTTCGCATCTATATCAGGATCCTGAACTTGAGAAATTGCATGCTGAAAGAATTGCTGCTCTCAAGGTAAAAATTTCTGGAGCACTTGCATTCTTCTGTTTATGACATTTTGCGATTGTCGTTGCATTTCTCTGTGTAGAAAGAGGTAGAAAAGAGAGAAGTCCTCAAAAAACAGGGTCACGGTGAATATAGAGAGATAACTGAAGGGGAATTTCTTGGGGAAGTTACTGGAAGTGAACGAGTTGTTTGTCATTTCTACCACCGTGAATTTTATCGCTGCAAGTAATCAATCTTATCATTGTCATCTTATGTGTTCCTCCTGTGGTCTTCAATAGTATCTCTTTAATGGTTCCTTTAGGATAATGGACAAGCATTTGAAGGCCCTAGCACCAGTGCACATTGATACTAAGTTTATCAAGCTGGATGCTGAAGTTAGTAAACATAAATAACTCTGTTGCTTCATAATTCTAAAGCTGGAACTGACTATTCCACATTTTCCACACAGAATGCGCCATTTTTCGTGACGAAATTGGCAATCAAAACACTGCCCTGTGTTATTTTATTCAGGTGAAATTTCAGTATATCAATTTTTTTTCCCCTTGGATTCTAAGTATCCATAGTTTGTTGCAAAACTATTTTTTTTTATTGCTAAATTTAAATACTGAATCTTGCCCCCCTTTTATCTTTTTCAAATTTTTGTAGCTCAGATTCAGAAGTGAGATTTGTTTTGTCATCTTTAGGTTAATCTACCTTAAGTTTATTGCATAGGATGCATCAAGTCAGTGGTACTAAATTCATTGGGTCAAATGGATTTTTTTTTCCAGGAATGGCATTGCCTTTGATAGGATAGTCGGCTTTCAAGATCTAGGAAGCAAAGATGATTTTACTGCCAGAGCTTTAGAAAATCTTCTTAAAAGAAAAGGCAAGCACTTTCTACTAGCTTCTTCTTTCATGTATGCTGCTCGTTATCTAACATAATATTTTTTCCAGGAATTATTGCCGAGAAGGAGAATGGTAATGACGATGCGGATGATGCAGAAGAGTACGCTGGAAATAGGAGCATCAAGACTTCGACAGTACAGTATTCTGATTCAGACTAATCAGCAAATGCTACAATTACATTTGGATCTATCGAAGTCCTACACATATTGCCTTTTCATTCTATGTATGACAGTTAAATTGGTTTAAACTCCAAAAATTTCCATCCTTTTCTTTCAATATTTGATCAGTTTTATCTTTTAAATTGCCCCTGCGTCAAGTAGCTTCTGATCACACAATGCTAGTCCTAGTTAACTACCTGTGACATAGTTCGGATTTTAATAAGCATATTTTCTTATCTGTTTGTGTGTGTATTGTTATGTTATTTGGAGATGATATTTTTCCTATGAGTAATGATTAGTAGAGTGAATGGGAGAGTGAATGACGTCCAGCTAATGTGTACATGTTCGATCGACGATCGGACACCACCGGCGGCCTCTGATCGTCGTCCCGAATCAAACTATACTTTGGGAGGACGGTGAACTCATCAGGATCGTCGGCAACGATGAACCCATCGAAATCGACGGTCAATGATGCGAGATCGCAATTGTGGCGATCCCCGACGGGTTCACCGTGCCCCCTAGGGTATAGTTTGGTTCGGGGCGGCGGCCTTCGGCCGCCGGTGGTGTCCGATCGTCGATCGGACGTGTATACAATAACTACCACGTCATTCATTCTTCCATTCACTCTCCCAAATTCACTCTCTCTATCATCACTATTTTCCTATTTGATGAAACTGTGGGAATAAATTTGAAATTGAATTATGATTCTTAATTTAATACTTTGTGATGTATGTATTTCTTACCTTTATTATAATATTTTTTTGGTGGGAAATACTGTATATATTCATTATTTTCTTCTTTTAAAAAAAAATTAAAAGTTTTGTAAAACATGGTTCTAGTTTAACTCTTAAATCATAGTTACCAATATACTGAGAAAGTCGTCTTGAAAAATTTAAAGTACAAATAAAAGATATTTTATATCAATTCGCAAAAATTATTGATGATTCTAAAATAAAAGTTATGTAATTTCTTTGGCAACATATCGTTAATAAATTTGTATAATATAATATTACTAATGCTTTAGATGTCTTATTTTAATAAATCATAAACAAAATAAATTCACGTGTTGTGATTTTGTAAAGAGATTGTAAATGAAATAAATATAGTATTAAAATTTCATGAAAAATATATAATTAAAAGAAATAAAAAAAATATAGACTTAACGAGGTGAGATTAAAAATTGAAATTATATTGTTGATAATGTCATTTCTTAACTTCGAATAGGTTTAAATGGTTTGAAATATACATTGATAATTTTACTATTTTAAATGGTGTAGAAAAATTAAAATTATTATGTGATGATTTAAAAAAAAAAAAAGTGAATCTCTAAGATTTTTAAAAATATGACGCATTATCTAATATTGATAATTTATATTTATTTTCAATATTAAAAGTTTTTAAAAATAATAAATTCATAATTTAAAATATCATTTGATACTAAACCCTATAAAAACTTAATTTTTTCAATAGATAATAATTTATAGAATATTATTATTAATACCTGTGTGTTTTAGTAGAAAGAATTTTTTCGAAATTGAATTTAATAAAATTTTATTGTTGCTCAATAATATTTTAAAATGATTAAATAATTTTATTTATTAAAAAGATTTATTATTAACGATTGAAAATAAAAAATTAATTAGTAATTTTATGTCAAAAATTAAAATTAAATTGAATTTTATATAAATATAAAATTTAGTTTTTAGAAACTAATTTTTAATGTTTTAAAAAATAGTAAAATCTCAAATTTTTTATAATCTTAAAAATGATTGCGGCTGCTCTGAGGATACGGGAGCTTACTAAAACATTTTGATCGAATGGAGATTAGTATTATTTTATTCTTATTTTTGCTACTAAAGATGTGAAATAAGTTGTTTCACCTAAAAGGAAAAAATATGATAAAAGAGGCCATTGGAAACTAATTTTCAATGATAAAATAATAAGGAAAAAAAACAGAGATTTGAGATCCATTCACTCATCCATGATAGTGCGAGGTCTATTAATAATTTTTTTATCAGGTATAAAATATTTCAATGAAAATTTGATTTCACGTATGGGCAGATTTAGTTTGTGACCCCTCAAAATTTTTTTAATAACATTGATATTATATTTATGAGGATGATAAAAAATAATTTTTTCATCATACCATCTCTCGTCAATATATTTTAAAATCAAAATAAAAAAATAAATTATGTGAATTACTAATTCAGATAATCATTAATACATTAGAAAGATAAATATTATATTATCTCACATACACGTGGACGAGGACCACAGCCCCGTCCACCTTTACTCATACAAAGAAGCTATGAGACCTAAGCTTCTTTGTATGATTAAAAATATATATATATATATATATATATATATATATATATATTATATATATATATATATATATATATTTAATTTTGAGGTTGGTTGAAAAATTCTTATTGATCATTTTTTTTACTCATACAAAGAAATTAAATTAGAAGATAATTTACTCTTTTATGAAATTAAAATAATTTCAGATAGGGGATTGTAATAAAAAGCTATTTCGTAAGGAAAATTACGGCGACCTAAATTTATCGTATTTGAGATATTGGTTATATTTCCAAATTTGTTCGAGTAATTTTTAAAAATTTTGGTCAATTTTATGTTTAGATTTATCGTATATTCGTATTTATGCTTACACTTCTGACTTTCATTGTGATGAATATTATGAAAATTAAGATTCAGAGTAAAATAAAAGATGTCTTTTAGATACTTTGATAATAGATATTGATAGAGAAATTATTAAAAATGTGAATATTTATTGAAGAATTTGAAATTTTAAAAGAATATAATTTTTTTAATTAGAGAATTATATATGATATTTAATTGAATATATATATATTTAAGAAAATTTTAATTTTACTCTTTTGGTAATATAATAATATTAATTTTAGATATTCTATTTATTTTATAATTTTCCGAAAGGAAACGATGTCGACAGTCAGTCACCAGAATTCAGCCCACGAGGATGATGATGAGAGAGGAAGAGCTCCCACCCTGTGAGATTAACACGAGCGTTAAGGGGAACATGCTGGAGGTTGTCCGGCGGAGCTCACTTCGATTCTCAAGTCAGTGCTTGAGTCTCTTAGATGGAAGGAAATAAGAAAAAAGTATGAGTCAGAATGAGCATAACCCTTTACCTGGGGGTTAGAGTACCTTTTATACCTGAGGCGGCAACCACACATGTCCTTGCATTCTTCTTCACGTCCTCTTAATTGTCGTTATTGGATAATCCTTGTAACGGTCCTCGCAGCCATTAAATCGGGGTCGTTGCGATAATTAAGGTTTTAATGACCGCGTATTATGGGTCATGATTATCCCGTAATTATTAGTGATGATTATTCACAGATCCGCAGAAAGAGGACAATTACTTGAGGTCGAGTGATCCTTGGTCTCTGCTACCCAGAGGTGATCTCGGGGTCCTTTAGACCGAGAGGGCGGGGGTCATGGGCGCTTACCTTCCGAAGGTGATCTCGGGGACTTGACCTCTCGAGGTGATCTCAGGCGTGTGTCCTCTTGGAGCGATTTCAAGAGTATGTCTACCCGAGGTGGTCTCGGGAATCTACCTTCCCGAGGAGGTCTCGGGAGTCAAGGAAAGAAAATCGTCCAACCTCGGTAGATCTTGCCACATAGCTTCTTCAGTCCACGTATTAGCCACGGGGTATTCAACCTCATCACAAGTCACTCCCTTCATGTCTAATCGAAGAAAGTGTAGCTGACTGATTTGACTAGTGTTGTAACGAAGAAGTTATGTTATGGTGGGTCCCTGCACCCATTACTACTTTAGTAGCGGCACGTTGGGTCCGAGAAATCGAAACATTCGCCCCGGGGTCCGAGACAATTTCTTTTTGAATTAGCCTTTCTAAAAGGCTTCGGCGAGGCACAGCAATGATAGCCGCCCATCACCTATAAAAGTGCATAGAGCCCTTTAATGGCGACAAAACCCTTTCGCAAATTCACCCTCGCCACGTGCCCCAACTTCTCTCCTCGCGATCTCTTACTGACCTGTGTAGCTCCGGCTAACATGCGTGGCAGGCTCACATCAAACGACTGCTTGGCAGTGACGCCTCGATGTAGTTGTCTCCGCCGTCCACATTGAGGCCTTGACCCGCCGAGTACTAAGAGCAAAGGCCGCAACTGATCATAACCATAGGACGGGACTCATGCAAGCGGGCGTCAGCAGAGCTCTCCAAGTGAAGGTGGAGCATCAACTGGACACCCTACTGGCTATGGTGTCCTCCCTATATAGTTCCCATCATCGGCAGCGTTTGATGTCCGCGAGGGAAATGACCCTCATAGATGACCAACTACGAGTGACTCAGGAGAGAGACCAGCTCCAAGCGAAGGAGAAATAGCTGTCGGGGGATGTCAAACTCCTGAAGACTTCGACCGGAAGGTTGAATGAGCACATCAAAGACCAAGTGCACCAGCTAGCCCAGAAGGAATATAACATCATGGCGGCAGCTGATCGCTTGACTGACCTCGAGGAGGGCGTGGCCCAGGCACGATCGAAAGCTTCAGCTACTTCAGAAAGACTCAAAGAGGCCCTGAAAGACCCGAACAAAATGTCTTCTGAGGTGGTTCAGCTAAATATTGCTGAGGCAGCCGAGACCGAAATGCACCATCTCCAGGCTGACATGGAGGCAGCCGAGGTCGAAATGTGCAATCTCCAGGTTGCCGAGACCTCCCGTCTCAAGGAGGCCAAGGCAGGATTCACGACCAGGTTTCTGGAGTCGGACGAGTTTGGCGATATCCTTGCCAGCCAGGCAATGAAGCGTTTGAATCAGGACTTCCACGGGGCCATCGATCAACTGAGGAAGGCCCAACTCTTGCTGTCGGATGCCGACTTGAGTTTCATGTGCATTGCCAGAGTCTGGGAGGAGCTCCCACCAGAAGACAAGGAGTTGTAGATAATATAGAACTATTTTCCACCCTAGACCTCGCCTTTTTCCTGTTCGTGCTTACTATCTTCTCCATCTTTCCTAATGTAATCATTTTGATCGTAATGAAAATATTTTTTGGCTTAGTTTGTCTTGAGTAACTTTTCTCTTCCTTTTGCTCTTTTTTGCTATTCTTGCAATGTTTGTTACTAGTCTAAGGAGCCGAAAAGTTGAAGAACCAGCGCTCGGCCTAAAGAGCAAGGAAGTTGAAGAACAAGGGTTCCTCCCCGACCTTCGGAGCGAGGTGGCAGACAAACACGCCTGAAGAACATGTGTTCTTTCCTGGCCTGCAGTGCAAGATAGCATACTAACACTGCTGAAAAATAAGCATTCCTTCCCGGCCCGCGGGGCAAAAGAAACAACACTTGTCCCCAGCATTCTCTTGGTTTGGTTTTAGGAACCCAGTGCCCGTCGTGATACCGGGTGTCTATCGGATTGAGATAATCTCTGGGTCTTGGGTTTGACCTTAGGTGTAGGTCTTCCCAAGGTAGCCCCGAAAGTCCGGGTGCTTGGCTTGAAGCTATTCATCTAGAGGACCCATATTGTAGGGTCGGCTCAAGTCTATTTAAGGCCCTAGGCAAAAAAAAAGTCTTTAATATTGTTTTAAAAAAAATTTACTCGCCCTTTTTCATTCGAACATGTAATTGAGAACCGACTTGGTCGAAAATAAATATATTTAGAATTGTTTAAAAACTAAGAAAGATAAAAAAAAGTTTAATTACTCAAATAAAAAATGAAAATAATAACTCTTACAAATAGGAATAAATAAAATGGGACGATAATAAAAAAAAATCATGTTTCCATTTTCAACTCATCATCACCGCAAATCACAATAAATAAATAAATAATACATATACAAAATGATGAAACTCAATATAATCCTTAGAAAATGAAGATCGTAACGAGATCAAATTAGCCATTATCATTTATTAAAATATAAATAAGTCATTTTAGGTACAAAATAAAAGAAAAAATAAATCATATTTTTTATCACCTAAACCAAAATAGTTGTAAATGATAGAATAGAAACAAAAGGGAAATAAAAAAATGTACTTCTGTAAATACATATAAATAAAAGCAAAACTTAATGTCTATCAAGAAAGCGAAATGACAAAGATATCTAACTCACTATTGCTAAAAAATAATAAAATTATCTATTTTTATCGAAGACAATATGAATGAATCCCTCAACATTTGAACTTAATTAAGCAAGGAGCATAGTAGCACCAACCGAATCAACATGACAGCGTTTGATGTAATTTCTCTTTCCCAATATCAATGAGCGAGAGAAGTACAAAGAGGGGGAGCTAGTCAAGGGAAGAGTGGGAACTCGAAAAAAGACTAATATTTTTTATTTTGCATTGCATGGATAAAAAAATTCTAATTCATGTTCTTATTTATCAGAAGAGAAAATGCCACTAACAAAAAATAAATGTAACGCGAGAAGGCTAGGGTTGAAAGATATTGAAGAGGAATACATTGTTGATGCAGTCTGGCCCGATTGTTGTTTTAGGTTTGACAACGATATATGTTTGGTTGAATTCGGATTAAGTACAGGTGGATCGGGAGATCGCACGCTGGCATGGAAAAAGTCCTAGCTTGGAGGGCTAGGTATGAAAAGTCCTAACTTGGAGGGTTAGGTGTGAAAAAGTCCTAGCTTGGAGGGCTAGGTGTGAAAAGTGCTAACTTGGAGGGTTAGCTGTGAAAAAGTCCTAGCTTGGAGTGCTAGGTGTGAAAAGTCCTAACTTGGAGGGTTAGGTGTGAAAAAGTCCTGGCTTGGAGGGTCAGGTCCTAGCTTGGAGGGCTAGGTTGATGAAACCCTGCCTTGGAGGGTCAGGTCCTAGCTTGCAGGGCTAGGTTGATGAAACCCTGGCTTAGAGGGTCAGGTCCTAGCTTGGAGGGCTAGGTTGATGAAACCCTGGCTTGGAGGGCCAGGTCCTAGCTTGGAGGGCTAGGTTGAAGTCCCGGTGATTGAAACTGGGCACGGAGTCTTGGTCCGAGGGACTGACCACGAGTCAGGGGAGGCTGGGAGCCAGTTCTCTTGACTTAGAGTGGGTTTGGCCTAGCCTGGATCGGTCTGGTGACCGATCAGGGAAGTTGACACGGAGTTCCCTCGTGGATCGGTCTAGTGACTGATCCAGCGATGTCTGATCGGTCTGGTGACCGATCAGGAAACATACGGTAACTTTGGCAAACCTACTGTTCGGCTCCTGATCGGTCCGGGGATCGATCAGGGAGCATACAATGTGTTTGGAAAACTTTCTATGTGGCTCCTGATCGGTCTGGTGACCGATCAGGTATATTATTCAGATCGTTTTGGTGAACAATCAAATGTCACGAGTTCCTCACTATGACCGATCAGGATGCATCCTGATCAGTCTGAGCATGTCCTGATCGGTCTGGTGACCGATCAGTAGGCTTGGCCTGCGAATCTGGAGGAATTCTTAGTGAAGGGGTGGATCAGTCCGGTGACCGATCTACAGACTCGTGATCGGTCTGGTGACCGATCACAGATGAGTCGCGATTTCTGACTTCTCACCGTGGACCGATCAGGCTAGAGCCTGATCGGTCAGGACTGAAACTGATCGGTCTGGTGATCGATCAGGGTCCTCTCTGATCGGTTCGGCGACCGATCAGTAGCTGTAACTTTAATTTGAAATCGCTGTCAGATGCGATCAGAACTTCTAATTTCTCTGCCGATTCTTTGATACATTGCTGATTTTACTTTGATTTCATTTGCTAAACCTCTGATTAAGTGTGTAGATGACAGGGATGGATTCAAACACTCAAGGAGGGTCAATGGGAGTCTTTCCTTGGAGCAGGTTTGTTTGTTTCTCCTTCTCAGGTCACAATGGACGTTGGCACTGCTGGAAGCTAACCTGGGGCTCAGCTGAGGAGAGGTCAGGGTGTCCAGGAGAGGCCAGGTAGCTGGGCTGTGCAGATGAGCAGCTGGGAGCTGTAGAGGAGTGTCTGGCGACAGCAGCAGCAGGTTAAGTGGCTGGCGATGAAGAGAAGAGAACAAGTCTCTGTATGCGAGATCATCTTGCTTGAGCTACAACTGAGAAGAAAGGTTGCCACACACATATTCTGATCTTTGGAGCAACACTCTGATACTTGAGCACTTGGAAGAAGAAACAAGGAGCTCGGCGAGTCCATCAGCAAGAAGACACGACGAGGGAGGTCTTGCGTGAGATCTGTGCTGAGTGGAGCTCGGTGAGGAGTTCGCTTTTGTTCATACTATCCTAAGTGCTACTTGTTAGTGATATGAGAGAAGTGTCCTAAGGCAATTGCCTTATGATTGTAAACATTTATTTTAATAAATGATAATTCACTATTTGAGTATACATGTTTGTATATTTGATTGGGATCTTAAACTCATCTACTAAAATGTCCGCAATACAATTCACAGCATAAGAGAATTTGTGATGGGATCACAACTAGTGATTATCTCTACATGTGCAATTGTGAAGTATTGAAAATATCCCTAGTCGATGAATTGATAAAAACGGACACTATCAATTTTGTTGAGACTAGCATGGGTTATTCTCTAATCAGCTGATTCTCACTGGCTGGTGACATTGGGATGTCTGGAGATAAACATGGATGCTAGTTAAGGGAACTAGTCATTGGAGTGACTAGTTGTAAAATTTCATATGGTAATCTACATAGATATGTCAATGAAGTTCTTACTGCAGCTTAAGTGCGATGTTCCTTTGACTTGCGGTGTTCAAGTCATCTTGGTCATGGAGACTTATACTTTAACATCTTAAGCAAGCATCTCCAAGGAGGTGTGGACCCAGGATGATTGGGTATAAGCCGAAGTGCCCGAAGATGTTTGAACAGCCTACAAAGGATTCACCACTCCTTGCGAGGAGATGTATACCCAGGCCTATCGTCGGATTGTTACTCAAAGCCTCTGGCCAGAGCATATCATGTTTAGAGTATGAGTCTCTTAAATACATGAGAGTAATTAGAAATCCAAAGGACGAGAAAGACACTACTTGGGCTAGGTGTGACGTAGTCAGTCTAGTGGGGACTGACACAAACAGACCATGTCCTGAACCAAGTGGGTATAAGATGGTGAAGGGAATGGGGCACGATTCATTAGAGCTGCTGAAGGGTTTCAGAATTACTTCTGAGGTCAACCGTTGATCTTTCGATTAATTGGGGGTCATGATGTACTACTAGGTGCCACTCATGATCGTTCTATAATTGGTTGATTATAGACGGCCAACATAAATCGAAAGCCTATTTAGTCACACGCACTACGAGTAATCCGAGGGATTTAAAACGAGTTGAAAATTGGATTTTCCGATCAAGAGAAATAAGTCGAATCTGAATTTGTCAGAGGCGCATCGGAAGCTTAAAATGGCTAAGTCTTTTGAAGGCTTATTGGTCGAATTAAATGAGTTTAATTCGCGAGGAGAAGGGCTTGGTGTGGCCGGCCAAAGAGGGTGCCCACCCTCTATGGTTTGGCCGACCACCACATGGAGGGAAACCAATTTATTTGGTTTAAATTATAAAATAAATCAAATGCGATTTGTTTTATAAAATTATGGATAAATAAATTGATATAAAGAAATTTATATAAAGAGATTTATATAAAGAAATTTATATAAAGAAATTTATAGAAATTTATTCTTTTATGGAAATTAAAATGAACCATGGATCGGTTTATTTTAATTTTATAAAATCAATTATGAATTGATTTTTCTATGATAAGAAAAATTTATAAATTTCTTGTAAATTTTATTCCATAATAAAAGGAGAGATGTATTTGTTTTATTATAAAGTTAGTTATAATAAAACTTGGCATAAACGGAATAATTCATAAGAAAATTTATAGGATAAATTTCTTATGAAAAATTCCGTTAAAAGGGAGACTTGGCAAGGGAGAGGCTACTATATAAAGGAACCAAGGCTAGGCTTGAATTCCTCAATCAATTAATCAAGAGATTGGTAGCTCCCTCTCTCTCTCTCTAACTCTCTCTCGCTAACTCTCTCTCTCTCTCTAGGGCCGGCGCCCCTCTCTCTCTAGGGCCGGCTCTCTCTCCTCCCCTAGGGCCAGTGCACATCCCAAGGGTGGCCGAGAGCTTCATCCACCAAGAAGGTGCCGAAGAAGAAGAAGCGGATCGCGACTCCTTCCTTCCCTTCCGGAATTTTGATTCCGTTACTTGGTGGTTAGTTTCCATCTTTTTCTCTTGTTATTTTAGTTGTGCCTTTGGAGAATCTAGTAGTTCTCGTCGGCACAAAACTCGTGGCTTTGCGAAGTCATTCCGAAGAGAACTCGGCATGGACGCGAATAGAGGCGGAGCTTCCAAGGGACGCTATGGTTGGATCTCGTCCCTTACTTCGAGTTACGCGAGGTACAAAGTAAATTAGTTTACTTTTCCGCAAAATTTTAATTTATGATTATGTCCACACATCATAAGGTTGCATGCTAGATACGTGGTTAAAAATAATTTGAGAAATTATTTTTGCTAATTCTTCCGCTGCACGTAAATATTTTAAAATTTACGAACCCGTATCCTTATCAACATGCACCCGGTCCCAACACTACTAACCTAACTTAACTGCAGAGAAATCTCAAAAAGAGCAAGAAGGTGTGTCTGGCTATATTCACCCCCCCTTCTCTAGCCATCTAAGTTCCAACAATTGGTATCAGAGCTTGGGGCTCTGTTCAAGCGGCTTAACATCCAAGAGTTATCAACAAGATGGCTGGAAGAGAAGGAATGAGCACAAACCGACCTCCATTCCTCGACGGCACTGATTTTTCATATTGGAAGTCAAGAATGGAGTTTTACTTGAAGACAAACATGAGCTTGTGGTTCGCTGTCAAGGAGGGGTTTTCCTTTCCAAAGGATAATGAAGGAAAGGAGCTTGAGTTTTCCAAGTGGTCGGCTGAGCAAATCCGGAAGGGGGAAGCAAATGCCAAAGCTGTGGTCACCTTACAATGTGGGATGAGCAAAGAGCAATTGATCAAGATTGGTCCCTTCACCTCTGCCAAAGATCTATGGAACAAACTTCTTGAGCTCCATGAAGGAACGCATGAAACCCGGATAGCCAAGAGGAACCTGTTGATGCAGTCTGGCCCTGATTGTTGTTTTGGTGTTGACAACGATTTTAGTTTAGGTTGTTGATGATGATGATTATGATTAAGTCCTGATCGAGGATTAGGCATGATATGGAGGATTCTAGCCTGGAGGGCTAGGTGTTGGAAAAATCCTAACCTGGAGGGTTAGGTGTGAAAAATCCTAGCTTGGAAAGCTAGGTGTTGGAAAAGTCCTAATTCGAAAGGGTTGGGTGAAAAGTCCTAGCTTGGAGGGCTAGGTGAAAAGTCCTAACTTGGAGGGTTAGGTGCAAATTCCCATCCTGGAGGATTAGGTGAAAAAGTCCTGGCTTGGAGGGTCAGGTGCCTAGCTTGGAGGGCTAGGTTGGATGATATTCTAACTCGGAAGGGTTGGGTGAAAAGTCCTAGCTTGGAGGGCTAGGTGAAAAGTCCTAGCTTGGAGGGCTAGGTGAAAAGTCCTTGTTGGGACCGGGTGCATGTCGACAAGGATACGAGTTCGTAAAATTTAAAATTTTTACGTGCAGCGGAAGAATTTGCATAAAATAATTTCTTAAATTATTTTAACTTCGTATCTAGCATGCATTCTTATGGTGTGTTGACATAATCATAAAATAAAACATTGCGGAATAGTAAACAAATTTACCAAGTACCTCTCGTAACTCGAAGTAAGGGACGAGATCCAACCGTAGCGTCCCTTGGAAGCTTCGCCTCTATTCGCGTCCACGCCGAGTTCTCTTCGGGATGACTTCACAAAGTCACGAGTTTTGTGCCGACGAGAACTACTAGATTCTCGGAAGGCACAACTAGAAGAATAAGAGAAACAATGGAAAAACTGACCAATGAAGAAACGGAATCGAATTCCGAGAAGAGAGGAGTCGCTATCCGCTTCTTCTTCTTCGTCTTCGGGTTCTCCTCCTTCTTGGAAGCTCACGGCAACCACTTGGGGTTGCTAGGGTTGCGCCGGCCCTAGCTTGGTTGGAGGGAGCCGGCCCTAATTCTCAAAGGGGCGCCGGCCCTAAGGGAAGAAGAGGAGAGAAGAGAATAAGAGGAGAGAGAGGGAGAGCTCTAATTAATCTCTTGATTAATTGATTGAT
Source organism: Boesenbergia rotunda (assembly GCA_024364735.1). NCBI lineage: Eukaryota > Viridiplantae > Streptophyta > Magnoliopsida > Zingiberales > Zingiberaceae > Boesenbergia > Boesenbergia rotunda. The sequence goes on from JAGFNQ010003448.1 coordinate 64,334, forward strand.
TGTTGTGAATAAAGGGCTAGCCTTTGGGTCCTTTATATAGTAGCAACTCTTTGCTAAGTCTCCCTCTAAACGGAATTAGTTATAAGAAATTTATCCTATAAATTTTCTTAACTAATTATTCCGTTTAAACCAAGTTTTATTATAAACTAATTTATAATAAAACTAATTCTTCTTCTCTTTAAATTATGGAATAAATTTTATAAGAAATTTATAAACTTTCTTATTATGGAAAAATCAATTCATAATTGATTTTATAAAATTAAAATAAACCAATTCATGGATTATTTTAATCTTCCATAAAAGAATAAATTTCTATAAATTTTATTTATATAAATTTCTTTATACAAATTTATTTATCCATAATTTATAAAACAAATCATACTAGATTTATTTTATTAATTAAACCAAAATAAATTGGTTTTATTCTCTCTCTTGGCCGGCCACCCAAAGAGGGATAATACCCTCTTTGGCCGGCCCAAATCGACCCGAACCGGTCGCGAATTAAACTCATTTAATTCGCCCAAAAAGCCTTCAAAAGACTTAGCCATTTTTAGCTTCCATTGCGCCTCTGACTAACTCAGATTCGACTTGTTTCTCTTGATCGGAAAATCCAATTTTCAACTCGTTTTAAATCCCTCGGATTACTCGTATTGCGTGTGACTAAATAGGCTTTCGATTTATGTTGGCCGTCTATAATTAACCCATTAATTATAGAACGATCATGAGTGGCACCTAGTAGTACATCATGATCCCCAATTAATCGAAAGATCAACGGTTTGACCCCAGAAGAAATTATTCTGAAACCCTTCAGCAGCTCTAATGAATCGTGCCTCATTCCCTTCACCACCTTATACCCACTTGGTTCAGGACACGGTCTATGGTGTCAGTCCCCACTAGGCTGACTACGTCACACCTAGCCCAAGTAGTGTCTTCCTCGTCCTTTGGATTTCTAATTACTCTCATGTATTTAAGAGACTCGCACTCTTAACATGATATGCTCTGGCCAGAGGCTTTGAGTAACAATCCGACGATAGGCCTGGGTATACATCTCCTCGCAAGGAGTGGTGAATCCTTTGTAGGCTGTTCAAACATCTTCGGGCACTTCGGCTTATACCCAACCATCCCGGGTCCACACCTCCTTGGAGATGCTTGCTTAAGATGTTAAAGTATAAGTCTCCATGACCAAGATGACTTGAACACCGCAAGTCAAAGGAACATCGCACTTAAGCCGCAGTAAGATCTTCATTGACATATCTACATGTAGATTCCCATATGAAGTCTTACAGCCAGTCACTCCAATGAACTAGTTCCCTTAACTAGCATCCATGTTTATCTCCGGACATCCCAATGTCACCAGCTAGTGAGAATCAGCTGATTAGAGAATAACCCATGCTAGTCTCAACAGAATTGATAGTGTCCATTTTTATCAATTCATCGACTAGGGATAATTTCAATACTTCACAATTGCACATTAGAGATAATCACTAGTTGTGATCCCATCACAAATTCTCTTATGCTGTGAGTTGTATTGCGGACATTCAGTAGATGAGTTTAAGATCCCAATCAAATACACAAAACATGTATACTCAAATAGTGAATTATCATTTATTAAAATAAATGTTTACATCATAAGGCGATTGCCTTAGGACACTTCTCTCATATTACTAACAAACTCCCACTTGGCCTAATGCCAATCGCTACGGTATCCAATACCATAGGCTCTAACATGACCCTCAAACTTGTTTTGAGGCAAGGCCTTAGTTAAAGGATCCGCTATATTCCTTTCAGTGGGAACTCTCTCAATTTGTATGTCATTCCTACTTATAATCTCTCTGATCAGATGATAGCGTCGAAGCACGTGTTTGGATCGCTGATGAGACCTTGGTTCCTTTGCTTGTGCAATAGCTCCATTGTTGTCGCAGTATACCGGCACTGCTTCATCAATGGTTGGAACCACGCCAAGTTCGGAGACAAACTTCTTGATCCAGACTGCTTCCTTTGCTGCTTCCGAAGCTGCGATATATTCCGCTTCCGTGGTAGAATCCGCTACAGTGTCTTGTTTGGAACTCTTCCAACTTACTGCGCCTCCATTCAAAGTAAATACGTATCCAGACTGCGATTTGGAGTCATCCTTATCTGTCTGGAAACTGGCATCAGTATACCCACGTATTATCAAATCTCCTTCTCCATATATTAGAAATACATCCTTAGTTCTTCTTAAGTACTTAAGGATTGTCTTAACAGCCGCCCAATGATCCATTCCTGGATCAGATTGGTATCTGCTCGTGACGCTCAGAGCATACGATACATCGGGCCTAGTACATAACATAGCATACATGATAGATCCTATTGCGGATGCATAGGGAATCTTATTCATGCTAATCCTCTCGTCTTCTGTGCGCGGACACATAGACTTCGAAAGGTTGATCCCATGCCTGATGGGAAGGTAACCTTTCTTGGATTCCGACATGCTAAACCTTTTTAGCACTCGGTCTATATATGTAGACTGCGAAAGACCAAGCAACCGTTTTGATCTATCTCTATAGATTCTAATCCCAAGGATATAGGTTGCTTCTCCCAGGTCTTTCATGGAGAAAGTTTTGGACAACCAAATCTTAACTGTCTGTAAAACTGATATATCGTTTCCTATAAGTAAGATGTCATCGACATATAACACTAGGAATACGACTGCACTCCCACTAACCTTCTTGTACACACAAGGTTCGTCAGGATTTTGTGAGAAATCAAACTCTTTGATTGTCTCATCAAAACGGATATTCCAGCTCCTTGATGCTTGCTTCAATCCATATATGGATCGTCGAAGCTTGCATACCTTGGTTTTATCAACCGATGTGAAACCTTCAGGTTGTATCATGTATACATCCTCAAGTAGGTTTCCATTAAGGAAAGCTGTTTTCACATCCATTTGCCATATCTCATAATCATAATGAGCTGCTATAACTAGGAGCATCCGAATGGATTTACTGGCGAATAGGTTTCGTCATAATCAACTCCTTGTTTTTGACGATATCCTTTTGCCACTAATCTAGCCTTAAAGGTAACAACATTACCTTCCATGTCGGTTTTCTTCTTGAAAACCCACTTGCACCCTATGGGTTTAATCCCTTCAGGTGGGTTAACCAAGTCCCATACTTGATTTTCATACATGGAATCCATTTCCGACTTCATGGCCTCAAGCCATTTGTCCCTTTCTGAATTTTTCAGAACATCTTCATAACTGATAGGTTCGTCATCGCCAATGAGCAACACGTCGTTTGATTCACTTACGAGAAATCCGTATCTCTCTGGAACGTTGCGTGTCCTACGAAGAGGTGGTGTAGTTTTAGGTTCAACTGATAGCTCATCACTATGAATTATCGGTTGTGGGCCTAGACTAGGTGTCTCTGTGATGTCTATTGGAGTTTCTTGAACTTCATCAAGTTCAATCCCACTCCCACTGTTTTCTTGCAAAAGAAACTCTTTCTCTAGAAATACAGCATGCCTTGAAACAAACACCTTTTGTTCCAAGGGATGATAGAATTGGTAACCCTTCGTTTCCTTAGGGTATCCAATAAATAGACATTTATCAGACTTAGCATCCAATTTGTCTGATACAACCCGCTTCACATAAGCGGGACAACCCCATATCTTAAGGTGAGTTAAGTGAGGTTTCTTACTATTCCAAATCTCATATGGAGTAGTAGAGACTACCTTGGTCGGGACTCTGTTTAATAAATAAACAGCTGTCTTAAGTGCATAACCCCAAAAGGATTTTGGAAGAGTTGCATGATTCATCATTGACCTAACCATGTCCATCAAGGTTCGGTTGCGCCTCTCAGATACACCATTATGCTGTGGTGTATACGGCGGAGTCCATTGGGACAATATCCCATTGTCCCTTAGATAATCTTGAAACTCTTGACTTAAGTATTCACCACCTCGATCGGATCGAAGTATTTTAATACTTTTGCCAAGCTGTTTCTCTACTTCATTTCTGAACTCTTTGAATTTCTCAAAGGCTTCAGATTTGTGTTTCATCAAGAACACATACCCGAATCGTGAGTGATCATCGATGAAGGTGATGAAGTAGCTATAGCCTCCTTGTGAAAGAGTTGACATTTGTCCACATACATCGGTATGTATTAGACCAAGCAATTCTCCCACTGGATTACCTTTTCCGGGAAAGGGTAATTTGGTCATCTTGCCTTTTAAGCACGATTCGCATGTGTCAAATGAACCGGGTTCAAATGATTCCAAAATTCCACATCGGTGTAATTCGGTCATGCGTTTCTTACTTATATGGCCAAGACGACAGTGCCACGTGTAGGAGTCTATTTGATTATCTATTCGAGCACGTTTGTTGCTTACTTCGATATTGAAAACGTCACTGGATAAATCTAACGTGTAGATGCCATTGCACAAAGTTCCATTCCCATAAAGAACGCCATTTAAAGTTATGTAACAACAATTGTTACTAAAAGTTAAATGATAACCCTTTTCATTCAAACATGAAATAGATACAATGTTCTTTATTAACGAAGGAACGAAATAACAATTATC
>JAGFNQ010003449.1:0-174910 GCA_024364735.1 Boesenbergia rotunda
GCCTTTGCATCTGCTTCGATTCTTCGTTTCAGAGCGGTGTCCCACTCTGTGTAGCTTTAAGGTAGTCCTTCAGCATTTGTGGGAATCTCCAGTCCGGACTAGATGATAATCCACATGTCCACCTGAGTTTTCAGGTGGTCCTCCATTCGACTTTTCCAGTAAGAAAAGTCTTCCCCACTGAAAAGTGGAGGTCTGGCGGTGCTGAATCCTTCTTGCATGGCCATTTAATCTGAAAGAAAATTTACTAACAAGAAAAAAATTCCCAAGACTTGGTCTTGGATTAGTAGTGCGGGATAAGGAAAATGAAATAACGAGGGGTGTTGCACCAACCTCGATAAAAAAAATTGAACGAAAGATTTAGAAAAAAAAATTCGAACGAGAAAAAGAAAAATAAAGAAAAATCCGAAAAATTTTCAAACTGGTGGTTGCACCTGTTGGATTGAGAAAACTGATAGAGGGGGGGTGAATATCGGAAATCGTTCGGAATTTCGTAAAGAGCAATTGCACAGCGGAAGTAAAAATAAACACAACACAGAGACACAGTCGATTTTACTTGGTTCGGAGCCTGTGTCGACTCCTACTCCAAGGCCCACGGTCGTTGACCGTTTACTTTGGGCAATTCTATATGAAGCGCAATAATAGTTACAGAATTTGGTTACAAAGTAAGTGCACGAAAATAATAATAAAGAATTGCGCTCTTCGTTACCGACATCCGGAGTGTATTGACTTTTTCGGGGCAGCGGGACGTCGTTGGCTCGAGTTGGAGTGTTTCCGGAGCAAGGCACGAGCGTAGAAGAGCTTTGAGACGTTGAAAGAATTGATTGATTGAAGCCTTGGTCGAGGGTCCTTTTTATAGGGCCTGGGGGCGCCCGGGACGTCGGGGGCGCCCCCCCACGTGGCAGTCGATCCGTTATTTGCTCGGTCGCTTCTGATCTCTTCAATTTCAGGATCAGCTTTGACCGGGGCGCCCGGAGCGCTCGGGGCGCCCGGGTTGACCGGGTCAAACTTCTATCTTCTTGGCTTCGAGGGGAGCTGCTTCGGTAGCTGTCACTGGGGGCGCCCGGAGCGCTGGGGGCGCCTGGGTGCAGCGGGGGCGCCCGGGAGCACGGGGGCGCCCGGGAGATGAGCTGCGAAGCCTGCTCTTTGGGTTTTGTGTTTTGTGTTCACCTTGGGGGCGCCCGGGACACTCCGGGCGCCCTGGTCAGCTGTTGCCTCATTCCTTTGAGGCTCTCTGAGCTGCAGACACTCATTCCTTCGGTCCTGCATCCAGGGCTAGTCCAAAACATAATGAAACATTAAAATATTAGTTTATACAGCCTTAGCTGTCTTGGTTCTGACTTTGGGTCTCCAAAATAGAGCCCTAGGTCGAACCGACGCCTACTGTTCCCTCGACGGGGAACGCGTCCTCACCTACTCCTCTCGGGAGAATTTACCTGATGTCAACCGTTCCTTTGGTTGGACTTTTGCCTAGCAGTCCTTCGCCAGGTCTTGGATCCCAAGCTGTCCTTCGCCCGGTGCCTAGCTGTCCTTCGCTAGGGCTTTGTTTCCTGGCAGCCCTTCGCCAGTGCCTTGCAGTCCTTCGCTAGGGCTTTGTTTCCTGGCAGCCCTTCGCCAAGTGCCTAGCAGCCCTTCGCTAGGACTTGGTTTCCTGGCAGCCCTTCGCCAGGTGCCTAGCAGCCCTTCGCTAGGACTTTGTTTCATGGCAGCCCTTCGCCAGGTGCCTAGCAGCCCTTCGCTAGGACTTTTCTTGCACACTTAGTGAACATTGTTAGATCACAAATAAACTTAACTTTGAATCCTTTGGCAATATCAAAACAAGGTTCGATATGGTGCTTCCTGCACCAACAGCACCAGGTTTGAACTTCCCCGCTCTGATACCACTTGTTGGATCGAGAGAACCGATAGAGGGGGGGTGAATATCGAAAATCGTTCGGATTTTAAGATAGAGAATTTGCACAGCGGAAGATAAAAATAAAGCATGCGAACACAGTGATTTTTACTTGGTTCGGAGCCTAGGTCGACTCCTACTCCAAGGCCCACGATCGTTGATCGTTTACTTTGGGCAATTCTATATGAGGCGCAATAACAGTTTACAAAGATTGATTTACAAATATAGCACAGTAAACTTAACAATTAAAAAGCTCTTCTTTTACCGACATCCGATGTAGGTTGTCTTTTTCGGAGCAGCGGGACGTCGTCGGCTCAAGTTGGGAGGTTTCCGGAGCGAGGCGCGAGAGCGTGGAAAGCCTGGGCGTTGGGTGCTATTTATAGCACCTCGGGGCGCCCTGGACGTCGGGGGCGCCCCCCACGTGTCACGCGATCCGAGATTCGCTCGGTCAACCTCTATCCCACTCGAATAGGGATGAGTTTTGACACTGGGGGCGCCCTGTTTGACTCCTTCAGCACGGGTTTCTCGGCTGGATAAGGGTGATCGGGTTCGCTGGCTTAGGCGCGGGGCGCCCTGGGCACTGAGGGCGCCCTGGGCGTTCGGGGCGCCCTGGCTGCTGGGGGCGCCCTGGCTGTTGGGGGCGCCCCGACCAGTGGTCAGCCGAAGCCTTTGTTGCTTCGCTTGTTTTGTGTTGCCCCTGGGGGCGCCCGGGACATTGAGGGCGCCCTGCTCAACTACTTGCCTCTCTCCTTTAGGCATTCTGAGCTGCAGACACATGTTCCTTTGGTCCTGCATCCAGGGTTAGTCCAAAACAATATAAGACAATAGAGTATCATGTTTATACAGCCTTAGCTGTCTTGGTTCTGACTTTGGGCCTCCAAAATGGAGCCCTTGGTCGAACCGACGCCTACTGTTCCCTCGACGGGGAACACGTCCTCACCTACTCCTCTCGGGAGAATTTACCTGATGCCAACCGCTCTTTTGGTTGGACTTTTGCCTGGCGGTCCTTTGCCAGGTCTTGGATTCCGAGCTGTCCTTCGCCCGGTGCCTAGCATTCCTTCGCTAGGGCTTCAGTCCCAAGCTGTCCTTCGCCTGGCGCCTAGCAGTCCTTCGCTAGGGCTTTTCACCTTGGCATTCCTTCGCCATTGCCTAGCAGTCCTTCTCTAGGGCTTTGTGACCTAGCATTTCTTCGCTAGTGCCTAGCAGTCCTTCGCTAGGACTTTTTACCCTACACACTAGAGTGACATGTTAGATAACAAGTAAGACTTAACTTTTGAACCCTGTTGCCATTATCAAAACACAGGTTTGACTTTGGTGCTTTCTGCACCAACAGGACTATCTAGGGAAATTCCAGTCTAAGTCCATCCCAGGTATCTTCCTAGGATATTCAACCACAAGTAGAGCCTATAGGGTTTACAACAAACAAACTAAAAAAATTGAAGAAACAACAAACTTAATATTTGATGAAGAAATCAACTCAAAATCTGACAATCCAAACCTAACTTCATCAAATGCTGATCAAGAAGATAATGAACCAACTGTTTAACCCTTAATTGAACCCTTGAATGAACTAAATATTGAACCAACTTCTGAGTCAATTGAACCAAATGTTGAACCAAACATTGAACCAAATCGACCAGCCGGACCTGAGGCTGAACCAAGTTCATGAAAAACCAAGAAACCCAGAGTTAGTCACCCAACTGATCAAATTGTGGGTGATCCAACTTTAGGGGTCAGAACTAGGTCTTCCTATAGAAATCTTAGTCAGATAGCCATGATTTCAAAAATTGAACCTAAGACCATAGAGGAAGCACTACCTGATCCTGATTGGATCATAGCTATGCAAGAAGAGTTAGCCCAATTCGAGAGAAACCAAGTCTGGGAATTAGTACCTAAACCGGAGGGCAAATCCGTCATTGACACTAAGTGGGTTTTTAGGAATAAGTTAAATGATCAAGGAGAAATAGTCAGAAATAAAGCCCGCTTAGTAGCAAAAGGATTCAGTCAAGTAAAAGGGTTAGATTATGACGAAACCTATGCCCCAGTAGCTAGACTTGAGTCCATTAGGATGTTATTAGCCTTTGCATCCCATAAAGTATTCAAACTATACCAAATGGATGTAAAGTCAGCCTTTCTAAATGGATTCATTAAGGAAGAAGTCTATGTAGGACAACCCCCTGGTTTTGAGGACTTAGAAAAACCTGACTATGTTTATAAACTTACTAAAGCACTTTATGGACTAAAACAAGTTCCTAGGGCCTGGTATGAACGTCTATCAACCTACCTAACTTCTAAAGAATTTAAACAAGGTCAAATTGACTCAACCTTATTTATTAAAACCTTAGGAAAAGAAATCTTTATTGCCCAAATCTATGTCGATGACATAATCTTTGGGTCCACCAACTCTAATTTTTTAAAAGAATTCGTGAAAATAATGGAAAACGAGTTTGAAATCAGCCTAGTTGGTGAGCTCAACTTTTTCCTAGGGTTACAAATTAAACAAACTAGAGATGGAAACTATATCCATCAATCCAAATATGCTAAAGAGCTAATAAAAAAATTTAAAATGGACAACTCTAAAAGCATAAGTACCCCCATGGCCACCAATATAAAAATAGATAGTGACCCTGATGGCAAACTAGTAGACCTTAAACTCTATAGAAGTATGATTAGAAGTCTACTGTACCTTACAGCAAGCAGACCTAATATCCTTTTTACTGTAGGAATGTGTGCTAGATACCAAACATATGCTAAGGAAACGCACTTAGCAGCCCTAAAAAGAATACTGAGATATGTCAAGTGTTGGGACCGGGTGCATGTCGACAAGGATACGAGTTCGTAAAATTTTAAATTTTACGTGCAGTGGAAGAATTTGCATAAAATAATTTCCTAAATTTTTTTAACTTCGTATCTAGCATGCAACCTTATAGTGTGTTGACATAATCATAAAATAAAACTTTGTGGAAAAGTAAACAAATTTACCAAGTACCTCTCGTAACTCGAAGTAAGGGACGAGATCCAACCGTAGCGTCCCTTGGAAGCTCCGCCTCTATTCGCGTCCATGCCGAGTTCTCTTCAGGATGACTTCGCAAAGTCACGAGTTTTGTGCCGACAAGAACTACTAGATTCTTGGAAGGCACAACTAGATGAACAAGAGAGGAAATATAGGAAACTAACCAACGAAGTAACGAAATCGAATTCCGAGAAGAGAGGAGTCGCTATCCGCTTCTTCTTCTTCGTGTTCGGGTTCTCCTTCTTATTCTTGAAGCTCACGGCCTCCACCACCTTGGATGTAGGTTGGGCACCGGCCCTAGGGGAGCTAGGGTGGGCGTCGGCCCTAAGGGAAGAGAGGGAGAAGGAGGAGAGGAGAGATTAAGAGAGAGAGGGAGAGAATAATTAATCTCTTGATTAATTGATTGGATTAAGGGCTAGCCTTTGGTTCCTTTATATAGTAGCAACTCCTTTGCTAAGTCTCCCTCTAAACCGAATTAACGGAATTAGTTATAAGAAATTTATCTTATAAATTTTCTTATTAATTATTCCGTTTAAACCGAGTCTTTATTATAAACCAATTTATAATAAAACTAATTCTTCTTCTCTTTAAATTATGGAATAAATTTTTATAAGAAATTTATAAACTTTCTTATTATGGAAAAATCAATTCATAATTGATTTTATAAAATTAAAATAAACCAATTCATGGATTATTTTAATCTTCAATAAAAGAATAAATTTCTATAAATTTTATTTATATAAATTTCTTTATACAAATTTATTTATCAATAATTTATAAAACAAATCACACTAGATTTATTTTATTAATTAAACCAATTAAATTGGTTTAATCTCCCTTTAATGGCCGGCCACCACAAGGAGGGTTAACACCCTCTTTGGCCGGCCAAACCAACCCGAACCGGTCGCGAATTAAACTCATTTAATTCGCCCAAAAAGCCTTCAAAAGACTTAACCATTTTTAGCTTCCATTGCGCCTCTGATTAACTCAGATTCGACTTATTTCTCTTGATCAGAAAATCCAATTTTCAACTCGTTTTAAATCCCTCGGATTACTCGTAGTGCGTGTGACTAAAGAGGCTTTCGATTTATGTTGGCCGTCTATAATCAACTAATTATAGAACGATCATGAGTGGCACCTAGTAGTACATCATGATCCCCAATTAATCGAAAGATCAACGGTTTGACCTCAGAAGAAATTATTCTGAAACCCTTCAGCAGCTCTACTAAATCGTGCCCCATTCCCTTCACCACCTTATACCCACTTGGTTCAGGACACGGTCTATGGTGTCAGTCCCCACTAGGCTGACTACGTCACACCTAGCCCAAGTAGTGTCTTTCTCGTCCTTTGGATTTCTAATTACTCTCATGTAAGAGACTCGCACTCTAAACATGATATACTCTGGCCAGAGGTTTTTGAGTAACAATCCGACGATAGGCCTGGGTATACATCTCCTCGCAAGGAGTGGTGAATCCTTTGTAGGCTGCTCAAACATCTTCGGGCACTTTGGCTTATACCCAATCATCCTGGGTCCACACCTCCTTGGAGATGCTTGCTTAAGATGTTAAAGTATAAGTCTCCATGACCAAGATGACTTGAACACCGCAAGTCAAAGGAACATCGCACTTAAGCTGTAGTAAGAACTTCATTGACATATCTTTATAGATAACCATATGAAGTTTTACAGCTAATCACTCCAATGAACTAGTTCCCTTAACTAGCATCCATGTTTATCTCCGGACATCCCAATGTCACCAGCCAGTGAAAATCAGCTGATCAGAGAATAACCCATGCTAGTCTCAACAGAATTGATAGTGTCCGTTTTTATCAATTCATCGACTAGGGATAATTTCAATACTTCACAATTGCACATTAGAGATAATCACTAGTTGTGATCCCATCACAAATTCTCTTATGCTGTGAGTTGTATTGCGGATATTCAGTAGATGAGTTTAAGATCCCAATCAAATACACAAAACATGTATACTCAAATAGTGAATTATCATTTATTAATATAAATGTTTACATCATAAGGCGATTGCCTTAGGACACTTCTCTCATATCACTAACAAACTCCCACTTGGCCTAATGCCAATCGCTACGGTGTCCAATACCATAGGCTCTAACATGTCCCTCAAACTTGCTTTGAGGCAAGGCCTTAGTTAAAGGATCCGCTATATTCCTTTCAGTGGGAACCCTCTCAATTTGTATGTCATTCCTACTTATAATCTCTCTGATCAGATGATAGCGGCGAAGCACGTGTTTGGATCGTTGATGAGACCTTGGTTCCATTGCTTGTGCAATAGCTCTATTGTTGTCGCAGTAAACCGGCACTGCTTCATCAATGGTTGGAACCTCATCAAGTTTTGAGACAAACTTCTTGATCCAAACTGCTTCTGTGGTATAATCCGCTACGGTGTCTTGTTTGGAACCTTTCCAACTTATTGCGCCTCCATTCAAAGTAAATACGTATCCAGACTGCGATTTGGAGTCATCCTTATCTGTCTGGAAACTGGCATCTATATACCCACGTATTACCATATCTCCTTCTCCATATATCAGGAACACATCCTTAGTTCTTCTTAAGTACTTAAGGATTGTCTTTACAGCCGCCCAATGATCCATTCCCGGATCCGACTGGTATCTGCTTGTGACGCTCAAAGCATACGATACATCGGGCCTTGTACATAACATAGCATACATGATAGATCCTATTGCGGATGCATAGGGAATCTTATTCATGCAAATCCTCTCGTCTTCTGTGCGCGGACACATAGACTTTGAAAGATTGATCCCATGCTTGATGGGAAGGTAACCTTTCTTGGATTCCGACATGCTAAACCTTTTTAGCACTTGGTCTATATATGTAGACTGCGAAAGACCAAGCAACCGTTTTGATCTATCTCTATAGATTCTAATCCCAAGGATATAGGTTGCTTCTCCCTGGTCTTTCATGGAGAAAGTTTTGGACAACCAAATTTTAACTGTCTGTAAAACTGATACATCGTTTCCTATAAGTAAAATGTCATCGACATATAATACTAGGAATACGACTGCACTCCCACTAACCTTCTTGTACACACAAGGTTCGTCAGGATTTTGTGAGAAATCAAACTCTTTGATTGTCTCATCAAAACGGATGTTCCAGCTCCTAGATGCTTGCTTCAGTCCATATATGGATCGTCGAAGCTTGCATACTTTGGTTTTATCAACCGATGTGAAACCTTCAGGTTGTATCATGTATACATCCTTAAGCAGGTTTCCGTTAAGGAAAGCTGTTTTCACATCCATTTGCCATATCTCATAATCATAATGAGCTGCTATGGTTAGGAGCATCCGAATGGATTTAAGCATAGCTACTGGCGAGTAGGTTTCATCATAATCAATTCCTTGCTTTTGACGATATCCTTTTGCCACTAATCTAGCCTTAAAGGTAACTACATTACCTTCCATGTCGGTTTTCTTCTTGAAAACCCACTTGCACCCTATGGGCTTAATCCCTTCAGGTGGGTTAACCAAGTCACATACTTGGTTTTCATACATGGAATCCATTTCTGACTTCATGGCCTCAAGCCATTTGTCCCTTTCTGAACTTTTCAGAACTTCTTCATAACTGATAGGTTCGTCATCACCAATGAGCAACACGTCGTTCGATTCACTTACGAGAAATTAGTATCTCTCTGGAATGTTGCGTGTCCTATCAGACCTACGAAGAGGTGCTGTAGTTTTAGGTTCAACTGATAGCTCATCACTATGAGTTCTCGGTTGTGGGTCTAGACTAGGTGTCTCTGTAATGTCTATTGGAGTTTCTTGAACTTCATCAAGCTCAATGCCACTCCCACTGTTTTCTTGTAAAAGAAATTCTTTTTCCAGAAATACAGCATGCCTTGAAACAAACACCTTTTGTTCCAAGGGATGATAGAATTGGTAACCTTTCGTTTCCTTAGGGTATCCAATAAATAGACATTTATCAGACTTAGCATCCAATTTGTCTGATACAACCCGCTTCACATAAGCAGGACAACCCCATATCTTAAGGTGAGTTAAGTGAGGTTTCTTACTATTCCAAATCTCATATGGAGTAGTAGAGACTACCTTGGTCGGGACTCTGTTTAGCAAGTAAACAGCTGTCTTAAGTGCATAGCCCCAAAAGGATTTTGGAAGAGTTGCATGATTCATCATCGACCTAACCATGTCCATCAAGGTTCGGTTTCACCTCTCAGATACACCATTATGCTGTGGTGTATACGGCGGAGTCCATTGGGATAATATCCCATTGTCCCTAAGATAATCTTGGAACTCTTGACTTAAGTATTCTCCACCCCGATCGGATCGAAGTATTTTAATACTTTTGCCAAGTTGTTTCTCTACTTCATTTCTGAATTCTTTGAATTTATCAAAAGCTTCAGATTTGTGTTTCATCAAGAACACATAACCGAATCGTGAGTGATCATCGATAAAGGTGATGAAGTAGTTATAGCCTCCTTGTGCTTGAGTTGACATTGGTCCGCATACATCGGTATGTATTAGACCAAGCAACTCTCCCACTGGATTACCCTTTCCGGGAAAGGGTAATTTGGTCATCTTGCCTTTTAAGCACGATTCGCATGTATCAAATGAACCGGGTTCAAATGATTCCAAAATTCCACATCGGTGTAATTCGGTCATGCGTTTCTTACTTATATGGCCAAGACGACAGTGCCACGTGTAGGAGTCTATTCGATTATCTATTCAAGCACGTTTGTTGCTAACTTCGATATTGAAAACGTCACTGGATAAATCTAACGCGTAGATGCCATTGCACAAAGTTCCATTCCCATAAAGAACGCCATTTAAAGTTATGTAACAACAATTGTTACTGAAAGTTAAATGATAACCTTTTTCATTCAAACATGAAATAGATACAATGTTCTTTATTAATGAAGGAACAAAATAACAATTATCCAATTCTAAGACACGTCCAGTGGGGAGCTTTAGCAAATAGGTTCCGATGGCAACAGCAGTAATCTTTGCTCCATTTCCAACTCGCATATTTGCTTCTCCTTTGACAAGTCTTCTTCTATTCCTTAGCCCCTGTATGTCATTACATATATGTGAGCTACACCCAGTATCAAGTACCCAGGTATTTGAGGAAATAGAGTGACATTCAATAACGAAGATACTTGAAGAGGAAGGGGCATTGGATGCCTTATTCTTCAAGGACTCAAGATAAGCCTTGCAGTTTCTTCGCCAGTGACCCTCCTTGCCACAATGATGGCAAGTTCCTTTTGGTTTCTTTTCAGTCTTTTTGGCCTTTTTCTTCTTTCCTTTATACTGTTCTTTGGTCTTCCTCTTAGGACCTTTCTTCGAGGAACCAACTAACAGTACCGTCTTTTGATCCTGCTTCACAGAAGGCTCTACAGTCTTCAGCAGGTTGAGCAACTCAGGTATTGCAAAACTGAGTGTGCTCAGTCGCTCAATGTACCCCAACATCTTTAACACAAACTGCGAGGCAGAAGTGTCTTCCTGCATCTTAGTGGTGAAGAGGAGTCTGGAGACTTCGAACCTTTCGGATCTCGCCTGCTCTTCAAACAACTCATGAAGATGGAAGATGATGGTATAAGCATCCATATGCTCATGCTGCTTTTGCAGCTCAGGTACCATAGAGGCTAGTATAATGTAACTCGCAAGTTCAGAATTGGTCACATGTTTCTGATAGGCCAACAATTGGTCTGGAGTTGCATTTTCTGGAGGACGGTCAGGAAGTTGATTTTCAAGGACATAAGCAAGCTTCTCCGCCTTGAGGACTATCCTTAAGTTTCGAAGCGGGTCCATGAAGTTCGGCCCAGTTAGTTTATTGGTGTCCAAAATGGAACGCAAATTCAGAGAAGACATGATCGAGTGATTATCCTAGAAATACAAATTGAGTTTATGTGAGAAGATTTATTAAAGAATGTATCAACATATATAAATTAAATCCTATTTATTTTACGAATTGAATCACCCTTATTATCAATTCGGGAGATCGTAGGAACATCTCCAAATAGGTTGATATCCAACCATAGATAAGAACCACCATGGCTGTGGCCATCAAGTTTTTCTTAGCTATAAAGGTAGGTAATTTTACCGATTACACATCACATATATGTAACTATCACTTTATGCTATCAACTAATTGAATATTTGCATAAATCATTGGGTTGTTAACTCATTAACAAGTATGTATCATTATACATAGCACCCAACTGCACCTCTCTTTGCATCGACCTTGGCTGTGGCACAATAAATCGATGCTCCAAGCTTAAGGCTGACCCATTAATCAAGAAATAGTTTTAATATGGTTGGAGCTCATTCAACCGCTTAGTCAGGCTTGGATGTGTCCAACAACCAAAACTAATGATTGACCTCTGACTCGAACTATATTATTCATAAACTAATTCTATGGTTTGAACATGTTGAGGTTCAAGTCGGGCATGAATGTGTCCATCAACCCAATCGAGAAACAAAACTCCGGTTCTAACCATATTAATGGAAGGTGTTAGCCTTAATATTTTGTAAGGGGTTTTTGGGTCTCATCTTTTCTAAGCACATTCATGACATGTGTCATGACTAACGATTTCCTTAATAAAGTATGTATGTGACTCAAGTTATCAAGTCTCATTAATTGAATTAGGAACCAGATTTCCTAATTCTATTTCATACTATATTGAAGGAATTGTTTTGGGAAACAATTTCCTAAATTGTCATAATTAATTTCGGAAATAATATGTTCAAGACTTTGATTTCTCTAAATCAAAACTTATTAAATTAAGAGACAATTCCCTTAATTCAACCACATATTATTTTCATGAAAATCTCATTTAAGAAACTCTATAGGAAACCATTTTCCTAATTAATTTTGGAGACAACAATATGTAAGAGCATCACCTCTTCAACATATTTTATTCATGGATTTGATTAATTACAACAAATCATTTTCTAAGGGTGGCTCCCCGAGGCTCAGATACCCAAAGAAAAGTAATGTGTTGTAAATCCAATTGGACGGCTCCCCGAGGCTCAATCCAAATCAAACATGACAATTTCAATTAAAAAATTGGGAAATTAAATTACAACAACTAACTTTAAATTGGACGGCTCCCCGAGGCTCAATCCAAAATGAAGAATTTTGTTGTCAATTTAAAAACCAATTCAAATTTAATTGTCAATTAACTGTCCATGAATTTGTCTAGACTTTCTCAAAAGAAAGTGCCCAAAATTGCGAGATTTCAAAAATAATTTTTCAGAATAATTGTAAGTTTCTGGTAAAATGAAAACTTACATATTTCCAAAATTGGAAAATTTCTAAAATAGAAAAATTTCCAAAATTTAGAAAGTTTCCAAAGATGGGAAGTTTTCACAATTATCATAAAATTTTAGAAACTAGAAAATTCCAAACGTTTGCGAAATTTCATGAAGATTTCCAAACCTTGAAATTTCTAAATCTAAAATCTATTATAATTTGAAAGTTTCCATAATTGAAAATTTTTTCCGAAATTGAGATCATGACAAAGTGTTCCGCAAAACAATTATATGATAATGTCGAACACTAGCCGGCTCTGATACCACTGTTGGGACCGGGTGCATGTCGACAAGGATACGAGTTCGTAAAATTTTAAATTTTACGTGCAGCGGAAGAATTTGCATAAAATAATTTCCTAAATTATTTTAACTTCGTATCTAGCATGCAACCTTATAGTGTGTTGACATAATCATAAAATAAAACTTTGTGGAAAAGTAAACAAATTTACCAAGTACCTCTCGTAACTCGAAGTAAGGGACGAGATCCAACCGTAGCGTCCCTTGGAAGCTCCGCCTCTATTCGCGTCCACGCCGAGTTCTCTTCGGGATGACTTCGCAAAGTCACGAGTTTTGTGCCGACAAGAACTACTAGATTCTCGGAAGGCACAACTAGATGAACAAGAGAGGAAATATAGGAAATTAACCAACGAAGTAACGGAATCGAATTCCGAGAAGAGAGGAGTCGCTATCCGCTTCTTCTTCTTCATGTTCGGGTTCTCCTTCTTATTCTTGAAGCTCACGGCCTCCACCACCTTGGATGTAGGTTGGGCGCCGGCCCTAGGGGAGCTAGGGTGGGCGCCGGCCCTAAGGGAAGAGAGGGAGAAGGAGGAGAGGAGAGATTAAGAGAGAGAGGGAGAGAATAATTAATCTCTTGATTAATTGATTGGATTAAGGGCTAGCCTTTGGTTCCTTTATATAGTAGCAACTCCTTTGCTAAGTCTCCCTCTAAACCGAATTAACGGAATTAGTTATAAGAAATTTATCTTATAAATTTTCTTATTAATTATTCCGTTTAAACCGAGTCTTTATTATAAACCAATTTATAATAAAACTAATTCTTCTTCTCTTTAAATTATGGAATAAATTTTTATAAGAAATTTATAAACTTTCTTGTCCTTAAATCTAAGCATCCCTTAGGCTTTCTTAAGCATAATTAGAAGCAAATGAAAAGAAATTACCTAAGGTTGTCAATTCTCAAAATCTAAGCTCTATGGATTAGTATCTTGTCCTTAAATCAACAACTTAGCCTTTTCATCTATCATGAGTCATTGAGATGAATTTAAATCACTAGCCTTTCAAGGAATGTTTTGGTGGCTCTCTCCTTAAGTTCTAAGTTGATGATGGAAGTGGAGCTCACTCTTACACACATGATTCTTGCACTACCATAGGCTTGCTTATTATCTACTCTCCACCATTATTCATGATTGGAATCAACAACTATAAAAACAAAGGGAAACATGAAAAATGGTGAGAAATGAAATAAAGACTAAGAAAATAGAAAATTTTGATGGAGTGGAGGACTTGGTTGTTTAAAAATGTTTCCAATGTGCTTTGCCCCATCTTGACAGTCCTCTAATGATATCAAGAGTGTGGTGAAGTCAAATTTAAGTAATTGCCTTTGATTTGGATGAAAAACCCTTCCTTGGTTTCAATGTGTCATTTTCCACCTTGCGTGCCAAATTTCTTTCTTCATTCTCTTTTCTGATTTTTCTCTTCTTCTTTTATCTTCTAGCAAGGTCAGAAATGAACTGAAATAAAGCTTGGACTTGGGTGAGAAAAATTTCACTTGATTCCATGGTGCCAAAGTTCACTTGTTGTGCCACTTTGTTTCTCCTTTGTTTTTCTTCCTTTTCAAACTGTTTTCTATTTCTTTTTATTTTTTTTTTAACTGATCACTTCAGAGCAGGAACACCAGTTCCTATTTCAGATTACAGCTCCAATTCCAATCTAATTCGTGACAGCAGGTTGCATCAAATAAAATGGCAGATTTAGAGCTTGAAGTTGATACCAAACTGTTTTTCTGTTTTTACCTCAGGTTTTGTTCAGCTTCTCTGCAATTTTTTTTCTTTCTCTATTTTTCATCAAATTCCAAACTCTTCCTTTGTAATTTGGCCGCCAAAATTTTAAATAAACTGCCTCACAAGCTCTGATCAAACTCAGCTACCCATTGCTAACTTAGGAAGCAGGAATTCAACTTCTTTTCAGCCTTAAGTCAGCCTTCCTTCAGATTCTGTTTAAATTCAGCAGTGTTTCACTGACTTTCCAAACCAGATTCAGGTTGAGGCAGATCAGATTCCTTGCATTCTTTACAACCATTACATCACACAATGATAAACAAGCAGCCATATATTTTTTTCTGCCTTATACTGCTTCCTTCTTTTTTTTTCTGTTTTGATTTCTTTTCTCCTGCAATTCCATTGTTTGTGCTGTAATTCCCTTCCATTCCATTCCAGATCAGTAAATTGGATTCAGATTTCCTTCCTTCCTCTGATGTTTGGCACAAATTTCTGCAATAAGCTCAGATTTTCTGATTTTGGCACAGATTTTTGTGTAAGTTTCAGATTTTTCCAACTTGGGTTCTGATTTTTGTGGACATGCTTCAACCTTTATCAGAAACAGCTGCAACCCAGCCTTCCGTGAGCTTCAAATGGATTGCATTTTCTGTTCCTTCTGATCAGCAAGATGAATTTGGACCAAGTCACTGCCGTGAGCTTCAAATGGATTGCATTGAGTTCAGATTTTTTTTTTTCTCTTCATTTGCGTGCCAAACTTTTGAATAAACTTTGCAGATTTTTTTTTTCTTTTTTGCACGCTACTTGGATCTTCAATTGATGATAAAGACTCTAGATGCTCCACTTGCTTCCATCCTTTGCTCATTTTCGAAATTCAAATTCAACTCACTTGGCACCTTTTGGCTTCAACTTGGCAAAAATTTTTTTTTTCGAGTTGAAATGCATCCAAAACTTTAGTCACTCCCCCACACTTGAATCTTTGTCCGTCTCGGGCAAAATAACATTAGAAACATTCCAAACAAACAAGTCCAAAGAAAAGTGAGGGTAAGAGAAAGAAATAAGTAAAGGAAAATGGAATAAACATGATTATTGCTAAAAATTGATGTAGAAAGGAAAATGAATGGATTAGCCTCTATAGATGTGATCCAATCATTGAAATATGGTTTTGAAAGAACCTAAGCAAGTTCTAGAGTTCAATAACATATGTATGTCACAAATATAAGGCTAATTCTCACTAGGCAAAATAATTCATCCCAAGTCCTCAATTAAGAATCTAAAGCAAGTAGTACTCAAGCATCCAAGAATTCATCCATTAGCTCAAACCTTAAGTCTTAACAACCAAATTTAATTTATTTTCCAAAAGACTCTAAAATGCTATGGAGATAACCTAGAGGGATACATTTATTTCCACTCATGCAAGAAAAAGTGCTAAAAGAAAAAACATGGTATTTACAATATCTATTTATTCAATTTACTCTAGAAAACATAAAAGTGAAAAATGCGATTAAAGAAAATACAAGAAAGAAAAATCTCCCCTTTATTTCTGGTGGACGGAGTCGATCCAAAAGTAGCCTCCATCTTGGTAGTGGAGGAGTCTGGGTGGCTGGGAGAATCAGGACTCCCCCACACTTGAACTTTACAAAATAATGCTCCGGTGGCCGTAGGCGATTCAGGTTCAAGAGCCATTCAAGGGATGGAGTGCTTTTAATTAAAGTCAGATCATCTCCTCCTTCTTGATGCCCTTCAGAAGTCCTTCCAGGAGGCTGGAGTCTGTTCAGTTGGAGCACCCACTCCTGAAGTCTTCTGGACCCTGCAAAAACATGTAATACCTCTCTCAAGCGTTCAGGGTCAGAAAGAAATGATATAAGTTCAGTTTCTGCATGAAATAAATCCAAATCTACATCATGTCCAATTAAATCAATTTGTGGTGCCTCAATAAAATTTTCAAAATCATTTTCTACAAAATTTGCATCCAGGAGCTCATCACAAATAAAGAAATCAATTTCTGGCTCATCAATAGAAAGTTCACAATTATTTTCTATCCAGGGTGTATCATGCAATGTGTTACAGCCAATCAAATCAATATCAGATATTTCCATGAGTTTCTCACATTCAATCTCAGCATATGAAATAGCAAGAGATTCATCAAAATAAATAACATCCATTTCAGGCACTTCTAAAAAATTTTCACTATCCAGATCTACAAAAGATGTATCAAGTGATTCATCATAGCAAACTACATCAATTATGGGTGCCTCTAAAATTATTTCGCAATTCATATTTACAATGGATGTGTCAAGTAATGCATGATGATCAATAAAATCAATGTTTGGTACCTCTATTGGATTTTCACAAACAATTTCTACACAAGGTATATCAATAAACTCATCAGAATCAATAAAATCAGTACTAGGTACCTCACTGCATTTTTCTGAACAAAGAGGAGAAATACTTACCTGAGCATGGATAATACCTGAAGGTGTATCTGTGGTCTCCTCCTGGTCATGTTCATGCTCCTCTTCAGCCTCAGGCTCTGGTGGACAATCAACTGGTGATCCTTGGGTGCTTGCTTCCACAATGCAAGTCCCTACACTTTCTAGTTCATTCTCTGAGTCTTGTGGTGGTCCCTGAGGCTTAGTGCAATCCCCTACACCTATGGAATCATCTCCTCTGCATGCTTCTCCTGTAATATCTGTAACAATAATGTTAGAAAAATTAGGACCATCAATAATGCTATCATCAGAAAATAAAAGTCTAGAATGGTCCTGTGGAGCATCAATTTCTTCTTCTGGAGCTGAAAAATTTGGAATTGGATTTTGAATAGGAGTCTCCGGAGGAATGCATGCTCTAGGTGCCCAACATTTGATGATTACGTCATCTTCTTCTTCTAAAATTGCAAGATCCATTAAAGAAAGATTTGGCCCTGCACTAGGGTCACCTTGAACTTGCATTTGATTCATTTGACTAGCAATCTGTCCAACGCCTCTTTCTATGTCTTCAAGCCTTTGCTGTTGTTGATGATATTGTACAACTAGTTGATAAATTTCCTCCATTCTTTGTTGTTGTGCGTCATTCTCATTAAGATTCTCAAAGCCTCCTTGGTTAGCATAGCTCCTTGACTGATTTTGAAAGGATGAAGTAGGCTGAAAATTTTGAGCTTGCTGATTTGGTTGAAAACATGGCTGTTGAGGCTGATTAAAGGGCTGATATTCTTGGAAACTTTGCTGGGAGTTGTAGCCTTGAAAGTTCTGATTTTGGTCTGGAAAATTAGGTGCCGAAGGCTGAAAATTCTGCCCTTGAAACCCTTGATTGTAGGGCTGTGAAAACTGGTTCAAGGGCTGTGTAGGCTGATAAAATGGCTGGTTTTGAGGCGGATCTTGCTGAAATGGTTGACACACTTGCTGCCCCTGTTGATATGGCTGGAATTGAGGTTGAAATTGATTATTTCCATGCTGAAAATTCTCAAAAGGCTGCTGGAAATTTTGGTTAAAATGCTGAAATTCTTGCTGAAATTGTTGGAATTGTTGTGGTGGCTGAATTTGAGGCTGACAAAACTGATATGGTTGCTCAAATTGGGGCTGATAGCTCTGAAATGGTGGCTGCCCGTTCTGACAATACTGATTTGGTTGAAAATTTTGAAATGATGGTTGATCTTGTGGCTGAAAAAACTGATTTGGTTGCTGAAAATTCCAATAGGGCTGTTGGAATTCTTGACTTAGCTGCTAAAATTGCTGGAGAGGCTGAAATTGTGGCTGAGGTAGCTTCTGGTAAGTAGATGACTGAGCTTTACGTTCTAGTTGGTAGTCCAACCCCTTTAACACATTTTTTAACTCCTCCAATGCCTCTTCTATCTCTTTTGACCCCATTTTGAATTTGCAGCCCTGTCACAAAACAAACAAGAAAAATGGCAGCAACCGTATATGAAAGATATAGCAAAATGAAATAGAACCCAATGATATGTCCAAAAGTATACAAGCAAAAATCAAACAAATCAACTAGTTGCTTCCCCGGCAACGGCGCCAAAAATTTGACGAGCCCAAACTATGTGTCACAAAAGTAGGCCTCAAATTTAGATGTAAATGAATAACTGGAAACCCTTTTACAAGCAAAAATATAAGAATGTAGCAAAGGGGCCACAGGTCGTATTTTTCACGGGGCTAGTTGTCGTGCTCGATTCAAACTTGTAGATATGTGTCGTTTTTCTTTTTTGGGTTTCAAATAAGTAATGAAGTTTTGGTTTGTAATTGAAAATGAAAATGAAAGGAAAATAAAGAAAAGTGAACAAAGGAGCTAGACAAATAAATGACACTTAGTACTTGACCTAATGGAAGCTACTCAAGCACTTGCAAAATTTTCTTCTTTTGAAACTAACTTCTGATTTCTACAAAACAAAAGGAATGCTGAGAAAAAGGTAAAAGCAGTGATTGGAATTTACGAAAATGAACAACTTGATTCAATGAAAAACTTGTGAGATGTATAACTCAAACAAATAAATTAACTAAGCTAGCTAAATAGTTTTGGGGAACCAACCACTGCCAAAAAGATCAGATTTGAGTAAGTGCAATCTATTTGATTCGGACACAATCTTATGCCACAAAATCAAGTTGAAATTTGGATGCAATTAAAGCCAAGGGCAGTTGGCACGCTAGAGAGAACTTTTGTGCCAAAAACTAGCTTCAAGTTAAGAATTTGGTGAGCTTTCAACTCCACTTCTTAAAACTGAGTTATTCGATTGGGAAACAATGGAATTGAAAAAGAACTGAGCAAGATTCAGGTAAGAAATCGAAACTGAGATCAAAACCAGAAAAACTAAGAAGAATTCAGAAATAAAAAAAACTAAAATTGTAGATGCAAAATGAAAAGACTGGCTACTAATTTTTCTGTTTTTGCAATAGATTAAGGACTGAACTAGCTAACATAAACTGAGTATAAGTGACTATCTAGGAGCAAACAAGTTTAAACTAGCAATTAGTTAACAAAACTAATGAAAGGGAATGAAATTTCTGAAAATTCAGCAACTTCACTTGGCACGCAGCACACACATTGGCACGCACAAATCTAAGCTACAATTAAACTAGAATTTGAAGCATTTATCCACTACACACATTCCTTAACTATCAGACTTGCAAAATTTAAGCTAAATTATAGCTAAAAACTTGAAATCGTAACCTTCAGTAGCTGAAAATGAAAATCAGAACTCAACAGTGCCGAAACTGAAAATACAGCTATAAACTTAGAAACTAAGGTTCTAAACTACTCCTCAATTCCTTCCAGAGCTCAGATACTCTTTGGTTGTCAAGCAAAGGAGAGCCTCGGACCCGCAAGCTCAGCAAATCATGGGGAAAAACTCATCAGCGATTGAATACAGCTCAAACTGCCCATTTCTGAATTTTCCATGCGAATCCTTCATCTCAGCTGTGTCTGCGTGAACTGGTGAGTGGATGATGATCAAAGCTACTCAGGGAACCCCTCTGGATAGCTTTGGTGGAAGGTGGTAGAGCGCAGCCGAGCCGAAGGTTGTCAATTGGACAGAGCTGTAGAAACCTCTCACAAACTCTGTTCTTGGGCAATCTCGATCCGGAAACAAGACTGATGAACTTCCCAATGACCTAGTATGTGAAATCAGCAAGAAAATCGAGTGGTCGCGCCCACTGATTGAAGAAAACGCAAAGCAAAATGAAGAACTCGATGAACTGGAGAAGACGGCGAAGACGCGACGAGGAGAAGGCTTCGGGAATTTTTCTTTAAGTATATAACAATGGACGGTCCAGATTGATCCACTTCAATCCAACGGCAGATCTTGCTCTGATTTGAGCCAAACTTTGATGATGATGATCTGGGGTCAGGATCTGTCTTGTGGTAGCTCGGATCCTCCAGATTTGCAACGGATGGTCCAGATCAAGCTAATCTTTGAATGGATGCTCTAGAGCCCTCCTTGCTTGATCCAACGGTTGATCTAGCTCTGATTGGGATGAAACCTTCAGATCTTGATCATAGAGCCTGATCAACCCTAACCCTAGCTCGGATTGCTTCAGATCGTCCCGGATGGCTCAGATCTAGCCGCTCTTGAATCGGACGGCCCGGATTAATCGTAGGCTTGATAATTGGATCCGGGTCACTTCCGACTCAAGTTTGACCCAATATGCCCTAAGTCCTTGAACCTTTGGTGCCTACAAAAATAGATCCAAAATTTAGTGGCCAATTAATCCATTTTAATGTAATTTTGCAATTAAGTCCAAAATGAGATAAAGTTCCAAAACCTAGAGTAAAATCATAATTAAGCAATAAAAACATGGGTCAAACATGGATTTTAGCAATTAAAATAATCACAAAAATGGTACTTATCAACTCCCCCACACTTAACCTTGAGCGTCTCGCGAAACTACTGAATAAGTATCCCTTAGGCTTTCTTAAGCATAATTAGAAGCAAATGAAAAGAAATTACCTAAGGTTGTCAATTCTCAAAAATCTAAGCTCTATGGATTAGTATCTTGTCCTTAAATCAACAACTTAGCCTTTTCATCTATCATGAGTCATTGAGATGAATTTAAATCACTAGCCTTTCAAGGAATGTTTTGGTGGCTCTCTCCTTAAGTTCTAAGTTGATGATGGAAGTGGAGCTCACTATTACACACATGATTCTTGCACTATCATAGGCTTGCTTATTATCTACTCTCCACCATTATTCATGATTGGAATCAACAACTATAAAAACAAAGGGAAACATGAAAAATGGTGAGAAATGAAATAAAGACTAAGAAAATAGAAAATTTTGATGGAGTGGAGGACTTGGTTGTTTAAAAATGTTTCCAATGTGCTTTGCCCCATCTTGACAGTCCTCTAATGATATCAAGAGTGTGGTGAAGTCAAATTTAAGTAATTGCCTTTGATTTGGATGAAAAACCCTTCCTTGGTTTCAATGTGTCATTTTCCACCTTGCGTGCCAAATTTCTTTCTTCATTCTCTTTTCTGATTTTTCTCTTCTTCTTTTATCTTCTAGCAAGGTCAGAAATGAACTGAAATAAAGCTTGGACTTGGGTGAGAAAAATTTCACTTGATTCCATGGTGCCAAAGTTCACTTGTTGTGCCACTTTGTTTCTCCTTTGTTTTTCTTCCTTTTCAAACTGTTTTCTATTTCTTTTTCTTTTTTTTTTTTTAACTGATCACTTCAGAGCAGGAACACCAGTTCCTATTTCAGATTACAGCTCCAATTCCAATCTAATTCGTGACAGCAGGTTGCATCAAATAAAATGGCAGATTTAGAGCTTGAAGTTGATACCAAACTGTTTTTCTGTTTTTACCTCAGGTTTTGTTCAGCTTCTCTGCAATTTTTTTTCTTTCTCTATTTTTCATCAGATTCCAAACTCTTCCTTTGTAATTTGGCCGCCAAACTTTTAAATAAACTGCCTCACAAGCTCTGATCAAACTCAGCTACCCATTGCTAACTTAGGAAGCAGGAATTCAACTTCTTTTCAGCCTTAAGTCAGCCTTCCTTCAGATTCTGTTTAAATTCAGCAGTGTTTCACTGACTTTCCAAACCAGATTCAGGTTGAGGCAGATCAGATTCCTTGCATTCTTTACAACCATTACATCACACAATGATAAACAAGCAGCCATATATTTTTTTCTGCCTTATACTGCTTCCTTCTTTTTTTTTTCTGTTTTGATTTCTTTTCTGCTGCAATTCCATTGTTTGTGCTGTAATTCCCTTCCATTCCATTCCAGATCAGTAAATTGGATTCAGATTTCCTTCCTTCCTCTGATGTTTGGCACAAATTTCTGCAATAAGCTCAGATTTTCTGATTTTGGCACAGATTTTTGTGTAAGTTTCAGATTTTTCCAACTTGGGTTCTGATTTTTGTGGACATGCTTCAACCTTTATCAGAAACAGCTGCAACCCAGCCTTCCGTGAGCTTCAAATGGATTGCATTTTCTGTTCCTTCTGATCAGCAAGATGAATTTGGACCAAGTCACTGCCGTGAGCTTCAAATGGATTGCATTGAGTTCAGATTTTTTTTTTCTCTTCATTTGCGTGCCAAACTTTTGAATAAACTTTGCAGATTTTTTTTTTCTTTTTTGCACGCTACTTGGATCTTCAATTGATGATAAAGACTCTAGATGCTCCACTTGCTTCCATCCTTTGCTCATTTTCGAATTCAAATTCAACTCACTTGGCACTTTTGGCTTCAACTTGGCAAAAAATTTTTTTTTCGAGTTGAAATGCATCCAAAACTTTAGTCACTCCCCCACACTTGAATCTTTGTCCGTCTCGGGCAAAATAACATTAGAAACATTCCAAACAAACAAGTCCAAAGAAAAGTGAGGGTAAGAGAAAGAAATAAGTAAAGGAAAATGGAATAAACATGATTATTGCTAAAAATTGATGTAGAAAGGAAAATGAATGGATTAGCCTCTATAGATGTGATCCAATCATTGAAATATGGTTTTGAAAGAACCTAAGCAAGTTCTAGAGTTCAATAACATATGTATGTCACAAATATAAGGCTAATTCTCACTAGGCAAAATAATTCATCCCAAGTCCTCAATTAAGAATCTAAAGCAAGTAGTACTCAAGCATCCAAGAATTCATCCATTAGCTCAAACCTTAAGTCTTAACAACCAAATTTAATTTATTTTCCAAAAGACTCTAAAATGCTATGGAGATAACCTAGAGGGATACATTTATTTCCACTCATGCAAGAAAAAGTGCTAAAAGAAAAAACATGGTATTTACAATATCTATTTATTCAATTTACTCTAGAAAACATAAAAGTGAAAAATGCGATTAAAGAAAATACAAGAAAGAAAAATCTCCCCTTTATTTCTGGTGGACGGAGTCGATCCAAAAGTAGCCTCCATCTTGGTAGTGGAGGAGTCTGGGTGGCTGGGAGAATCAGGACT
The DNA here is from genome assembly GCA_024364735.1 of Boesenbergia rotunda. NCBI lineage: Eukaryota > Viridiplantae > Streptophyta > Magnoliopsida > Zingiberales > Zingiberaceae > Boesenbergia > Boesenbergia rotunda. The sequence goes on from JAGFNQ010003449.1 coordinate 23,132, forward strand.
CCCCCACACTTGAACTTTACAAAATAATGCTCCGGTGGCCGTAGGCGATTCAGGTTCAAGAGCCATTCAAGGGATGGAGTGCTTTTAATTAAAGTCAGATCATCTCCTCCTTCTTGATGCCCTTCAGAAGTCCTTCCAGGAGGCTGGAGTCTGTTCAGTTGGAGCACCCACTCCTGAAGTCTTCTGGACCCTGCAAAAACATGTAATACCTCTCTCAAGCGTTCAGGGTCAGAAAGAAATGATATAAGTTCAGTTTCTGCATGAAATAAATCCAAATCTACATCATGTCCAATTAAATCAATTTGTGGTGCCTCAATAAAATTTTCAAAATCATTTTCTACAAAATTTGCATCCAGGAGCTCATCACAAATAAAGAAATCAATTTCTGGCTCATCAATAGAAAGTTCACAATTATTTTCTATCCAGGGTGTATCATGCAATGTGTTACAGCCAATCAAATCAATATCAGATATTTCCATGAGTTTCTCACATTCAATCTCAGCATATGAAATAGCAAGAGATTCATCAAAATAAATAACATCCATTTCAGGCACTTCTAAAAAATTTTCACTATCCAGATCTACAAAAGATGTATCAAGTGATTCATCATAGCAAACTACATCAATTATGGGTGCCTCTAAAATTATTTCGCAATTCATATTTACAATGGATGTGTCAAGTAATGCATGATGATCAATAAAATCAATGTTTGGTACCTCTATTGGATTTTCACAAACAATTTCTACACAAGGTATATCAATAAACTCATCAGAATCAATAAAATCAGTACTAGGTACCTCACTGCATTTTTCTGAACAAAGAGGAGAAATACTTACCTGAGCATGCTGGATAATACCTGAAGGTGTATCTGTGGTCTCCTCCTGGTCATGTTCATGCTCCTCTTCAGCCTCAGGCTCTGGTGGACAATCAACTGGTGATCCTTGGGTGCTTGCTTCCACCATGCAAGTCCCTACACTTTCTGGTTCATTCTCTGAGTCTTGTGGTGGTCCCTGAGGCTTAGTGCAATCCCCTACACCTATGGAATCATCTCCTCTGCATGCTTCTCCTGTAATATCTGTAACAATAATGTTAGAAAAATTAGGACCATCAATAATGCTATCATCAGAAAATAAAAGTCTAGAATGGTCCTGTGGACCATCAATTTCTTCTTCTGGAGCTGAAAAATTTGGAATTGGATTTTGAATAGGAGTCTCCGGAGGAATGCATGCTCTAGGTGCCCAACATTTGATGATTACGTCATCTTCTTCTTCTAAAATTGCAAGATCCATTAAAGAAAGATTTGGCCCTGCACTAGGGTCACCTTGAACTTGCATTTGATTCATTTGACTAGCAATCTGTCCAACGCCTCTTTCTATGTCTTCAAGCCTTTGCTGTTGTTGATGATATTGTACAACTAGTTGATAAATTTCCTCCATTCTTTGTTGTTGTGCGTCATTCTCATTAAGATTCTCAAAGCCTCCTTGGTTAGCATAGCTCCTTGACTGATTTTGAAAGGATGAAGTAGGCTGAAAATTTTGAGCTTGCTGATTTGGTTGAAAACATGGCTGTTGAGGCTGATTAAAGGGCTGATATTCTTGGAAACTTTGCTGGGAGTTGTAGCCTTGAAAGTTCTGATTTTGGTCTGGAAAATTAGGTGCCGAAGGCTGAAAATTCTGCCCTTGAAACCCTTGATTGTAGGGCTGTGAAAACTGGTTCAAGGGCTGTGTAGGCTGATAAAATGGCTGGTTTTGAGGCGGATCTTGCTGAAATGGTTGACACACTTGCTGCCCCTGTTGATATGGCTGGAATTGAGGTTGAAATTGATTATTTCCATGCTGAAAATTCTCAAAAGGCTGCTGGAAATTTTGGTTAAAATGCTGAAATTCTTGCTGAAATTGTTGGAATTGTTGTGGTGGCTGAATTTGAGGCTGACAAAACTGATATGGTTGCTCAAATTGGGGCTGATAGCTCTGAAATGGTGGCTGCCCGTTCTGACAATACTGATTTGGTTGAAAATTTTGAAATGATGGTTGATCTTGTGGCTGAAAAAACTGATTTGGTTGCTGAAAATTCCAATAGGGCTGTTGGAATTCTTGACTTAGCTGCTAAAATTGCTGGAGAGGCTGAAATTGTGGCTGAGGTAGCTTCTGGTAAGTAGATGACTGAGCTTTACGTTCTAGTTGGTAGTCCAACCCCTTTAACACATTTTTTAACTCCTCCAATGCCTCTTCTATCTCTTTTGACCCCATTTTGAATTTGCAGCCCTGTCACAAAACAAACAAGAAAAATGGCAGCAACCGTATATGAAAGATATAGCAAAATGAAATAGAACCCAATGATATGTCCAAAAGTATACAAGCAAAAATCAAACAAATCAACTAGTTGCTTCCCCGGCAACGGCGCCAAAAATTTGACGAGCCCAAACTATGTGTCACAAAAGTAGGCCTCAAATTTAGATGTAAATGAATAACTGGAAACCCTTTTACAAGCAAAAATATAAGAATGTAGCAAAGGGGCCACAGGTCGTATTTTTCACGGGGCTAGTTGTCGTGCTCGATTCAAACTTGTAGATATGTGTCGTTTTTCTTTTTTGGGTTTCAAATAAGTAATGAAGTTTTGGTTTGTAATTGAAAATGAAAATGAAAGGAAAATAAAGAAAAGTGAACAAAGGAGCTAGACAAATAAATGACACTTAGTACTTGACCTAATGGAAGCTACTCAAGCACTTGCAAAATTTTCTTCTTTTGAAACTAACTTCTGATTGCTACAAAACAAAAGGAATGCTGAGAAAAAGGTAAAAGCAGTGATTGGAATTTACGAAAATGAACAACTTGATTCAATGAAAAACTTGTGAGATGTATAACTCAAACAAATAAATTAACTAAGCTAGCTAAATAGTTTTGGGGAACCAACCACTGCCAAAAAGATCAGATTTGAGTAAGTGCAATCTATTTGATTCGGACACAATCTTATGCCACAAAATCAAGTTGAAATTTGGATGCAATTAAAGCCAAGGGCAGTTGGCACGCTAGAGAGAACTTTTGTGCCAAAAACTAGCTTCAAGTTAAGAATTTGGTGAGCTTTCAACTCCACTTCTTAAAACTGAGTTATTCGATTGGGAAACAATGGAATTGAAAAAGAACTGAGCAAGATTCAGGTAAGAAATCGAAACTGAGATCAAAACCAGAAAAACTAAGAAGAATTCAGAAATAAAAAAAACTAAAATTGTAGATGCAAAATGAAAAGACTGGCTACTAATTTTTCTGCTTTTGCAATAGATTAAGGACTGAACTAGCTAACATAAACTGAGTATAAGTGACTATCTAGGAGCAAACAAGTTTAAACTAGCAATTAGTTAACAAAACTAATGAAAGGGAATGAAATTTCTGAAAATTCAGCAACTTCACTTGGCACGCAGCACACACATTGGCACGCACAAATCTAAGCTACAATTAAACTAGAATTTGAAGCATTTATCCACTACACACATTCCTTAACTATCAGACTTGCAAAATTTAAGCTAAATTACAGCTAAAAACTTGAAATCGTAACCTTCAATAGCTGAAAATGAAAATCAGAACTCAACAGTGCCGAAACTGAAAATACAGCTATAAACTTAGAAACTAAGGTTCTAAACTACTCCTCAATTCCTTCCAGAGCTCAGATACTCTTTGGTTGTCAAGCAAAGGAGAGCCTCGGACCAGCAAGCTCAGCAAATCATGGGGAAAAACTCATCAGCGATTGAATACAGCTCAAACTGCCCATTTCTGAATTTTCCATGCGAATCCTTCATCTCAGCTGTGTCTGCGTGAACTGGTGAGTGGATGATGATCAAAGCTACTCAGGGAACCCCTCTGGATAGCTTTGGTGGAAGGTGGTAGAGCGCAGCCGAGCCGAAGGTTGTCAATTGGACAGAGCTGTTGAAACCTCTCACAAACTCTGTTCTTGGGCAATCTCGATCCGGAAACAAGACTGATGAACTTCCCAATGACCTAGTATGTGAAATCAGCAAGAAAATCGAGTGGTCGCGCCCACTGATTGAAGAAAACGCAAAGCAAAATGAAGAACTCGATGAACTGGAGAAGACGGCGAAGACGCGACGAGGAGAAGGCTTCGGGAATTTTTCTTTAAGTATATAACAATGGACGGTCCAGATTGATCCACTTCAATCCAACGGCAGATCTTGCTCTGATTTGAGCCAAACTTTGATGATGATGATCTGGGGTCAGGATCTGTCTTGTGGTAGCTCGGATCCTCCAGATTTGCAACGGATGGTCCAGATCAAGCTAATCTTTGAATGGATGTTCTAGAGCCCTCCTTGCTTGATCCAACAGTTGATCTAGCTCTGATTGGGATGAAACCTTCAGATCTTGATCATAGAGCCTGATCAACCCTAACCCTAGCTCGGATTGCTTCAGATCGTCCCGGATGGCTCAGATCTAGCCGCTCTTGAATCGGACGACCCGGATTAATCGTAGGCTTGATAATTGGATCCGGGTCACTTCCGACTCAAGTTTGACCCAATATGCCCTAAGTCCTTGAACCTTTGGTGCCTACAAAAATAGATCCAAAATTTAGTGGCCAATTAATCCATTTTAATGTAATTTTGCAATTAAGTCCAAAATAAGATAAAGTTCCAAAACCTAGGGTAAAATCATAATTAAGCAATAAAAACATGGGTCAAACATGGATTTTAGCAATTAAAATAATCACAAAAATGGTACTTATCAATGATGCACACTCTCAAAGACTTCCAGCTTAACTACACTCAAACTCAGGTCTACATTGACAATATTAGCTCAATCAATTAACTAAAAACCCAATCAAACATTCCAGAACTAAACACATAGAAGTTAAACACCACTTTGTAAGAGATCATGTAGCCAGGGGTGAAATAGTCCTTAAGCATATAGACTCTAAATCTAACTTAGCTGACATATTCACAAAACCCCTACCTGAGTCTGAGTTCAGCTCACTAAGAAGGGAGTTAGGATTATGCTTGGTAGAATAGGTCTACTCTACTTTTGGTTTTCTTACTGCTTTACTTGAGTTGAAAATCAGTTTCTAAAAGAATTTTAAAAACGGCTTTTTAAATAGTTTTTTCGACTTAGTTTTATTTTCAAAAAAAAATTCTTCTTAACATTTTTTTTTAGTTTTTCTTGAAAAACTACCCCCTTCAAAACTAGGGCTTTTTTGCAAAAGGACTTAACATAGCCTTAACCCTAGAAATGCATGCACCTATAGATTTAGAAGCCAGCATCTCACAAGCACCTTAGGATACTGTTGATTGATAACCTAGAATGGGTTGAGATGCTTAGGTCTTTGCCTTAATTCAAGATGCTTTAAGTCAGTGCATCTGCAACAATTGGGGCACTAAATACAACTAAATACAGTAATCCAGTTAAGTGTCAAGCTTAGATAATCTAACTTGAACAGAACACTTAACTCGACTAACCCTAGCGAAAACTACTGTTTATAACAGTTAGTAAGTAGCTAATTGGGTTAGACAGGTCCCTACAGAGAAAATTTAAATTGGTTTGATTCAGTTTATCTTGCATTGGTTCAGTACAGCACATTAATCTGTTATATTATTATGCAAGTTATCTGTTATTTTGCCATATTGGTTGTTTTTTTATATATGGCAAAGGGGGAGAGATAGGAAAGGAGAGAAGTTTTAAATTTTTTTTAGTCTTAAAGAAAAGTACTTAGTCTATTTCTTTTCAAAACTGCTTTCAAAAGTACTTAGTCTATTTTTTTCCAAAACTGTTTTCAAAAGTACTTAGTCTAAATTATTTTCAAAATAAAGCATTTTCTAAATTTTAAAAAGTACTTTCAAAAACTCAAAAGAGATGTCTTAGAAACTTTTTTCACTAAGTTGTTTTTCTAAAATTTCTAAGTATAAATTTTTTTTTTGAAAAATTTACTTTTGAAAAAAACCTCTAAGTTTTGAAAAATTAATTCCATTATTTTGACTTAGAATTTTTTCAAACCCCACGAAACTTTGAAAACCCTAGGGGGAGATTCCTTCCAGGGGGAAGGAACTAAACTAGTTTATCATCTACTCTGATTAACTTAACTTTTTTAATCGGGTTGCCATAAATTAAAAAGGGGGAGATTGTTGGTGCAGACAGCACTAAAGTCGAACCTGTGTTTTGATAAACGACAAAGGGTTCAAAAGTTAAGTCTTATTTGTTATCTAACATGCTGCTTGAGTGTGCAGATTGAAGTCCTAGCAAAGGAATGCTAGGCAGCTAGCGAAGGAATGCTAGGCACTGAAACCCTAAGTCCTGGCGAAGGATAGCTGGGCACCTAGCAAAGGGCTGCTAGGATACGAAGACCTAGCGAAGGACTGCTAGGCACCGGGTGAAGGACAGCTTGGTATCCAAAACCTAGCGAAGGACTGCTAGGCACCTGGTGGAGGGCTGCTAGGATACAAAAACCTAGCAAAGGACTGCTAGGCACCTGGCGAAGGACTGCCAGGATCCGAAGACCTGGCAAAGGACTGCTAGGCACCGGGCGAAGGACAGCTTGGTATCCAAGACCTGGCGAAGGACCGCTAGGCAAAAGTTCAACCGGAGTAGCCGGTTGGCAACAGGTAAATTCTCCTGAGAGGAGTAGGTGAGGACGCGTTCCCCGTCGAGGGAACAGTAGGCGTCGGTTCGACCTAGGGCTCCATTTTGGAGACCCAAAGTCAGAACCAAGACAGCTAAGACTGTATAAAACTAATACTTGATTGCTTTATGTTGTTTTGGACTAACCCTGGATGCAGGACCGAAGGAATGAGTGTTTGCAGCTCAGAGCGCCTCAAAGGAGAGAGGCAACAGCTGAGTAGGGCGCCCCCAAGGCCAGTACAAAACAAGTTAAGCAAGGAAGTGCTTCAGAAGCTTACTGGGTGGGGCGCCCCCGTGCTCCCGGGCGCCCCCAGTGCCCAGGGCACCCCGCACACAAGCCAACGAAGCGGATTACTTTTATCCAGCCGAGAAGCTAGCTGAAAAGGTCAACCAGGGCGCCCCCAGCGTCCCGGGCGCCCCAGAGTCAATCCTCAGCCCTATTCGAGTGGGATAAGGGCTGACCGAGGTAATTCCGGATCGGTTGACACGTGGGGGGCGCCCCCAACGTTCAGGGCGCCCCGAAGTGCTATAAATAGCACCCAACACCAAGGCTTCTGACAATCAAGTTTTCCAACGCTTTCACGCTCTTCTACTCGAGACGCTCTGCTACAGAAACCTCCCAACTCGAGATACAAGCGCTGATGACGTCCCTCTGCTCCGAGATACATTCCACACCGGACGTCGGTAACGAAGAGCTGGGTTTTTTTCTTACTGCACTATCATTGTAATCATCCTTTTGTAAACTGTTTTGCGCGATTATAGTATTGCCTGCAGTAAACGGTCAACGACCGTGGGCCTTGGAGTAGGAGCCGACCGCGACTCCGAACCAAATAAAATCTTGGTGTTTGCGTATTGTTTTGTTTTAATTTCCGCTGTGCATTCTCTATCATACAATCCGAAACGTTTTATGATATTCACCCCCCCCCCTCTATCGTATTTTGTCGATCTAACATGCTGAAGGATCGTTTAAGGTGTGCTAGAGGGGGTGAATAGCACTTTTTCAGATCTTTGAACTCTACAGAATCGTTAGCGCAGTGGAAACAATAATATGTAAAGTAAATAAGAAATAACATTGCTAACAATACCAGATTTACTTGGTATCCACCCCGGTCGGGTGACTAATCCAAGAATCCTTCGGTGGATCAACCCCCGGATAACCTCCGGCTAGATCTGTCGCTCCTTGTGGGTGGAGAAACCTCGCCACAACACGTTGGAAGCCCTCTGATCACAATAGACTACTAACTCGCTTTACCCAAGTGAGTTTCGTCAAGAAAGATAGTAGGAAACGAGCCCTTTTAAATAGGGCTCGAATCTGAAAACAGCCGCTACCAGTCGACTGCCCCTGTGGCAGTCGACTGGTCCCACTCAGATTCGACCGTTGCGGGAAATGTTCGAATCTTCCAGCTGTTCCAGTCAGCGCCAGTCGACTGCCCCTGGGCTAGTCGACTGGGACACACCTAAGCCTAAGGTTTCACTCCTGAGTACAAGTCTCTCTCGCACTCAAACCCTCCCGGCTTAACCCCTGAGTACAAGCACTCATACTCAGCCTCTCTCAACCTAGTTGACTCTTCACCAGCAGTCTTGACTATTGCCTTTACGCCCTCTTCATCTTTGGCCCTCGTCCCTCGGATGCGCACGCAAGCCTCCATGGCACCCTTCACGTACGCCTCGAAGTCCGCGCCCCTCGGCTCATCATCTCTGCTATCAATGGTCCCTCGGATGCGCACGTAAGCCTCCAGCTTACCTTCATGCCATCCTTCACCTGAAGACATCAACCAAGTCCATGTGTACCTGTACACCTGCACACTCATATACACATGTGAGAACAACACAAATCCTAACTTAACCATATTGCCCACTCATCAAAATATCATGATCCTCCAGATCATCTCAGGGCCGATTGCCCCAACAATCTCCCCCTTTTTGATGTGTGGCAATATGTTAAGTTAGGTAAACATATAGCAATAACAATAGCAAAAGCAATTGAAATTCAAGCATAGCACACAAGAGACAACCTCCCCCTTAACCCATGCTTTCTCCCAAATTTCAACCCTTATTGCTAATCCCAAGTTAAGTTTTCCCAACTTAACTCTAAAGCACAAACCAGAATTCCAAGTTTAAGTTTTAACCCAAACCTAACTTAACACACAAGTTCTCCCCTTTGACACCATCAAAAAATTGCCCACGCAACCCAACCCTTGGTGCCAAATAGAACTTAACCCTATTTCTGAAAAAACCTTCAGAAATCACCAAAAACCCATTCTGCCCACTTACAGTTACGGACTGATACGACAGGTTTCAGAATTTCAGACGAAATTCAGAAACGAATAAAAAATTCCAGAAAATCTGAAAAATGTGAAACTTTGCAACACGATTGTTAAGGTATTCCCTATCCTAGAAAAATTTGGTAATGAAAACATCAACCGTGCTTGACTTTTGGTACAAATCCAAACTTCCCAAATAAACTAACTTTGTATCAACCTAGAGTTCCAATCATGGTATTCTATAGTTTGCACTCTCTATCAATTCCCATTGACTTTTATAATGATTCCTAACTCCCCCTTTTCAAATAAATGTATTCATTTTGAAAACTCCCTCATGTTTAATGATCATTCTTCTAAACATGGTATCCTCTTGATTTTCAACCAAACCATATTAGATAGCAATCATTATCAAATTTCAAATATATCAATACATATACAATGATCATAAAGAGCATCCATTAACACTTAAGATATTCAAGCAATATTTAAAACATCATTGAGCATGATAAAAATACAAAACCAAATAGAACTAATGATAAGTCACATTAAATTTACACAATGAAGTAACCATAGATGGTTCAAGCATCAAAACATAGGCATAGTCATGACATATGACCTAAAATAATGTCTAGGGCCAAACATAAGCCGGAAACATCCAAATACAGTAAAATAAAGTGTTTGAGAGGTATAATACATAACAATAAAAAACTCTCAACACTGGATCACTCTCAAACTGCACCACTGATCAGAAGTACATGTGGTCGTCACCATCTGGAGGAGGAGGAGCAGGAGCAGGAGGACCCTGGTATGCTAAATCCCACCGCTGCAGCATCGCGTACATCTCATCTTGGCAGCTGGTCATCCTATCAACTTTTGCTTCAAGCCTCTGCTCCGTCTGCTGGCATCGTGAATGCCTTGCGGATGACGTGAGCATCCTCTCGAGCCCATGAACATCAGCCTGAAGCTGAGTAAACTCTGCGCGGGTGACCAACTCGGTGGGCTCCTCACCTGCATCAGCGGCCTCTGGGCGCTCCCTCCAAAAAATGCTCCCTGTCTAGACTCAATCCCTGCTAAGGACAATTGGCGTGTGCCAATTTGATCATAGTCCTTTGACAGGTGTCGCACCTGACCACTGGTGACACTAATGCCAAATGTAGCTGGAAGAACTCAGTCAATATGTGGCAGAAGGCATATAGATTTTCCCATTCACACTCTGGGAAAGTGACAAATGGAGGCAAAAACATGCAACGACACATCTATGTCCAGCCGTCTCTCAAAAGCATACATTATACTAAGTGAGGCAATCTAATCCTTGCCTCCCCTTAGTACAATGGGTAGGAGCACTCTACCACAATCTTATATAGAACATGGCTGGATGGACTCATGGGATTTGCATCAAATGCACGCTCAGATTCATGCCTATGTCATCTAAAGTAGTGTAGATGAATCTGATCAATGGTGATGTTTTGAAACTCAAGTGGCTCAGTGACATTGGGAAAATAGGTGTTGACATTGTTGGACGCCCGACACTCTAAGAATCTGGCTAAAGTTATGGGTGTGAAAGGAATGGTAACGCCGGCTACTCTTGATTCATAAATACTATTGTCCGAATCAATGCAAGTTAAATTTGCATAGAACTCCTTGCATAGATCAATGTTAATGTCATGTTGGCAATAAACCAATTGTTCTATGCCAAAATGAGTCACCATCTCAATAATGTGTGGCGCTTTATCCTCAAAATAGGATTTGTTAAGATACCGACAAGGCAACACAACAAACTCATTCTCCTCGAACCTCTTTTTGCACTCCCGGCTCCTAAATAATGACTCCTCTGGAGCTTGGGGACCTGGTCGGGATGAACCTTCACCCCTAGACCGCTTAGACACAACCCTAATATACCAAACACATGCATGCATACCAAAGTGACCCCCAAAAGAGAAAATATCAAAGAAAACATACATGAAATATCATATTAGCATCAATGCAAAGACTAAATGGAGAAATGAACCTTAAACATTATACCTCTTCGCCCTTTGCTTGTAAGATTTGGAAATCGCGTAGGTTGACTTGAAGAGGGGTTTTCCACTAACCTTAGAGGTAGAATGGAGTTAGAGGAGGCCTTAGGGAAGAAGTTTAGGGCTTAGGAGGAGCTTAGGATGCAGGAGGAGTTGAAAGGAAGAGAAAATCACCGTGAATAAGCATCCAAAACCCTAGGTTTGGCTTTCCCGACGCGCCATTTCCTTTTATAAAACCCGCGAACCAGTCGACTGCCCCTGGACCAGTCGACTGGGCCAGAGTGTAATTACATTCTGTGGGGTTTGCCAGTCAACTGGCCTCCAGCCAGTTGACTGGTGTCTAATGTGCTGAATTTTAGTTTTTCAGTCCGAATTTTAGAAATGCCTAACTAATTTCACAAATTCCCAAAAATTCTGAAATCTTGTGGGGATATTTATGGATCTTATATTTACTTGGAAAAAATATAATATCAAATAAATATACTCCGGATCCCAAGATTGGTATGAAATCCTATTCTTTCTAAAGTGTATCATCAAAACCTCAGCTCAAAGTTCTAATTTGGACTTCACCTTGATGCTACTTCCCATACTCATCCATAATCTATTCATAGCATCAAGTTATATGGTATTTAGGCATTAAAATCGATTTGTCTCAATTAAAATCTCAATTGCACCTTTTTCTTTATAATCCTCCCTTTAGTGTGCCAATTCTCTAGAATCAAGACCAACCTTAGCCTTTTAATCCTCTTGGCACATCCTATAGTTCTTTTCAATCTCCTAGAAGTTAACCACCTGAGATCCATTGACCATGGAACTCGTCTTGACTCCTAGAGCTTTCCCTTGAGCTTCTATTCCTAATTACCTCCCTAGGTAACTCTTCTACCAAGGCAAGACCACACCGGTACTCCTCTGGTGCTTCTTGACCTTCCACTATCACTCTCTTAACCCTATAGACCTTTTTCTTGGTCAAGTTCCTTTCTTTTCCTTTAACTGGCTTTTCCTTAACATTTTTGACTTTCTCTCTACCATAGTTATAAGGCATCCTTGAATATGATACTTTATCAATATTAGCCCTCCTAGAATTATATCCTAAACCTGACCTACCATTCCTATGATTTTGGCCCTTTGGCATCATGTTCAATTCCTTGGACCCTTGAATTACTCTACCAAAGTTTCTTTCCAACCCATCAAGTTTTGCTCTTAACACTTGGTTTTCTTTTTCTAACTTCCTAACCTTAGGATCACAAGACCTAATTTGATCATTTCTAGATCTACTTATTTGTCAAGACATTTTTCCTTTTCTCTTAGGGTTTATTCCTTGGTCCTTAGCCCTAGAATTTCTAGATTTAACATGAAACATAGAATTGTTGGTGTTTTGGTATACAAAATTGTTTCTACTTCTATCATGATATTTAAAATCAAAAACACGCATGGGCACACAATTATTATTAATTCTATCATTCAAGCAAACATTTTGAGCATTCATTGAAAAGTTTGAAGCATGAGTCGGGTTAGAGGGTACCTTCCTTACCCTTGGCGCTCCCCCTTGATGAGTGCTCCTTTTTCTTTCTTCTTTTTCCCATTTCCTAAGGTGCTCCATCTTCTTGAGCTCTCCACTTCTTGGACATTTTGTATGATAGTGCCCGAGCTCCCCACATGTGAAACACCGAATTCTCTTTCTTTTGTTTTGAACTTCCTCATTCCTACAACCCATATTAGATTTAACTTGACAAGATTTGGGCTTAGGAATTACCTCCTTTTTACCTAGTGGGCACTTATCCTTGTAGTGCCCCTTTTTGTTGCAACCAAAGCAGGTGATGTGATCTTTTGGTTTAGCTTTGGCAAATATGGTAATCTTTTCTTGCTCTTGGATGATTGAGGGTCTCTTCTCCCCCTCAACATTTGAATTTGTCATTTCTTCTTCTTCTTCTGATGAAACGAATGCTCCTTCACTTACTTTCTCCACTTTTCTTGACAATTCACTTTCTTTTTCATCTTCTTGGATACTTGAGTTGATTTCCTCAAACTCTTCCACTCTTTGAGTTGATGTAGTGTTCTTATGAATTTCTTCCAACTTATTCCACAATTCGCATGCATTTGAATATTTCCCTATATCACTCAAGACATGGTTAGGCAACATATTAATCAAAATATTTATTACCTTCTCATTGGCCCTAGCTTGTTCTTGTTGTTCACTAGTCCAATATCTAGGGCGAAGCTTTTTGCCATGCTTATCCTTGGGGATTTCGAATGGGTCTTCAATAGTCATTCTACACTCCCAATCCATTCCGAGCCACATCTTCATTCTATCTTTCCAATAATCAAAATTTTCATGCTCGTATGATGGTGGTGAATTGATGTCGTCACCCAACTTGTTTTCCATGGCTCTTATCCTCTAGCAAGTGCTCCCTCGGCGGTTAGTCCGATCAAGAGCAGTCATTGCTCTGATACCAACTGAAGGATTGTTTAAGGAGTGCAGAGGGGGGGGGGTGAATGCACTTTTTCGATCGTTTCGATCTCTACAGAATTGTTAGCGCAGCGGAAACAATAATATGCAAAGTAAATAAGAAATAACAATGCTAACAATACCAGATTTACTTGGTATCCACCCCGATCGGGTGACTAATCCAAGAATCCTTCGGTGGATCAACCCCCGGATAACCTCCGGCTAGATCTGTCGCTCCTTGTGGGTGGAGAAACCTCGCCACAACACTTAGGACTCTCTCTGATCACAATAGACTACTAACACGCTCTTCCCAAACGAGTATAGTCAAGAAAAATGGTAGAAAACGAGCCTCTCTAAATAGGGCTCGAATATGAAATCAACCGCTACCAGCCGACTGCCCAAATGGCAGTCGACTGGTCCCACTCAGATTCGACCGTTGCAGTACAACGTTCGAATCCAGCTGTTCTAGTTAGCGCCAGTCGACTGCCCCTGGGACAGTCGACTGGTACACACCTAAGCCTAGGGTTTCACTCCTGAGTACAAGTCTCTCTCGCACTCAAACCCTCCCGGCTTAGCCCCTGAGTACAAGCACTCATACCCAGCCTCTCTCAACCTAGTTGACTCTTCACCAGCAGTCTTGACTGTTGTCTTTACGCCCTCTTCATCTTTGGCCCTCATCCCTCGGATGCGCATGCAAGCCTCTAGCTTTCCTCCATGCCACCCTTCACGCACGCCTCGAAGTCCGCGTCCCTCGGCTCATCATCTCTGCTATCAATGGTCCCTCGGATGAGCACATAAGCCTCCAGCTGACCTCCATGCCATCCTTCACCTGAAGACATCAACCAAGTCCATGCGTACCTATACACCTGCACACTCATGTACACATGTGAGAGCAATACAAATCCTAACTTAACCATATTGCCCACTCATCAAAATATCCTGATCCTCTAGATCATCTCAGGGCCGATTGCCCCAACACCACTTGGCCTAATGTCAATCGCTACGGTACCCAATACCACAGGCTCTAACATAACCCTCAAAATTCCTTTTAGTGGGAATTTTCTCAATTTGTATTTCATTCCTACTTATAATCTCTCTGATCAGATGATAGCGGCGAAGCACATGTTTGGATCGCTGATGAGACCTTGATTCTTTCGCTTGTGTAATAGCTCCATTGTTGTCGTAGTAAACCGGTATTGCTTCATCAATGGTTGGAACCACACCAAGTTCTGAGACAAACTTCTTGATCCAGACTGCTTCCTTTGCTGCTTTCGAAGTTGCAATATATTCCGCTTCCGTGGTAGAATCCGCTACGGTGTCTTGCTTGGAACTCTTCTAACTTATTGCGCCTCCATTCAAAATAAATACGTATCCAGACTGATATTTGGAGTCATCCTTATCTATCTGAAAACTGGCATCTGTATACCCACGTATTACCATATCACCTTCTCCATATATTAGGAACACATCCTTAGTGCTTCTTAAGTACTTGAGGATTGTCTTGACAGCCACCCAATGATCGATTCCTGGATCAGATTGGTATCTGCTTGTGACGCTCAGAGCATACGATAGATCGGGCCTAGTACATAACATAGCATACATGATAGATCCTATCGCGGATGCATAAGGAATCTTATTCATGCAAATCCTCTCGTTTTCTATGCACGGACACATAGACTTCGATAGGTTGATCCCATGCCTGATGGGAAGGTAACCTTTCTTGGATTCCGACATGCTAAACCTTTCTAGCACTTGGTCTATATATGTAGACTACGAAAGACCAAGCAATCGTTTTGATCTATCTCTATAGATTCTAATCCCAAGGATATAGGTTGCTTCTCCCAGGTCTTTCATGGAGAAAGTTTTGAACAACCAAATTTTAACTGACTGTAAGACTGATATATCGTTTCCTATAAGTAATATGTCATCGACATATAACACTAGGAATACGACAACACTCCCACTAACCTTCTTGTACACACAAGGTTCGTCAGGATTTTGTGAGAAATCAAACTCTTTGATTGTCTCATCAAAACGGATGTTCCAGCTCCTGGATGCTTGCTTTAGTCCATATATGGATCGTCGAAGCTTGCATACTTTGGTTTTATTAACCGATGTGAAACCTTCAGGTTGTATCATGTATACATCCTCAAGCAGGTTTCCATTAAGGAAAGCTGTTTTCACATCCATTTGCCATATCTCATAATCATAATGAGCTGCTATGGCCAGGAGCATCCGAATGGATTTAAGCATAGCTACTGGCGAATAGGTTTCGTCATAATCAATTCCTTGTTTCTGACGATATCCTTTTGCCACTAATCTAGCCTTAAAGGTAATAACATTACCTTCCATGTCGGTTTTCTTCTTGAAAACCCACTTGCACCCTATGGGCTTAATCCCTTCAGGTGGGTTAACCAAGTCCTATACTTGATTTTTGTACATGGAATCCATTTCCGACTTCATGACTTCAAGCCATTTATTCCTTTCTGAATTTTTCAGAACATCTTCATAACTGATAGGTTCGTCATCGTTAATGAGTAACACGTCGTTCGATTCACTTATGAGAAATCTGTATCTCTTTGGAATATTGCGTGTCCTATCAGACCTATGAAGAAGTGGTGTTGTTTTAGGTTCAACTGATAGCTCATCATTATGAGTTATTGGTTGTGGGTCTAGACTAGGTGTCTCTGTAATGTCTATTGGAGTTTCCTGAACTTCTTCAAGTTCAATGCTACTCCCACTATTTTCTTGTAAAAGAAATTCTTTTTCTAGAAATACAGCATGCCTTGAAACAAACACCTTTTGTTCTAAGGGATGATAGAATTTGTAACCTTTCTTAGGGTATCCAATAAATAGACATTTATCAGACTTAGCATCCAATTTGTCTGATACAGTCCGCTTTTCATAAGCAGGATAACCCCATATTAGGTGAGATAAATGAGGTTTCTTACTATTCCACGTCTCATATGGAGTAGTAGAGACTACCTTGGTCGGGACTCTGTTTAGTAAGTAAACAGCTGTCTTAAGCGCATAGCCCCAAAAGGATTTTGGAAGAGTTGCATGATTCATCATAGATCTAACCATGTCCATCAAGGTTCGGTTACGCCTCTCAGATACACCATTATGCTGTGGTGTATATGGCGGAGTCCATTGAGACAATATCCCATTGCCCCTAAGATAATCTTGAAACTCTTGACTTAAGTATTCACCACCCCGATTGGATCGAAGTATCTTAATACTTTTGCCAAGCTGTTTCTCTACTTCACTTCTGAACTTTTTGAATTTCTCAAAAGCTTCAGATTTGTGTTTCATTAAGAACACATACCCGAATCGTGAGTGATCATCGATAAAGGTAATGAAGTAGCTATAACCTCCTTGTGCAAGAGTTGACATTGGTCCACATACATCAGTATGTATTAGACCAAGCAATTCTCCCACTGGTTTACCTTTTCCGGAAAAGGGTAATTTGGTCATCTTGCCTTTTAAGCATGATTCGGATGTATCAAATGAACCGGGTTCAAATGATTCCAGAATTCCACGTCGGTGTAATTTGGTCATGCATTTCTTACTTACATGGCCAAGACGACAATGCCACGTATAGGAGTCTATTTGATTATCTATTCGAGCACGTTTGTTGCTAACTTCGATATTGAAAACGTCACCGGATAAATCTAACGTGTAGATACCATTGCATAAAGTTTCAGTCCCATGAAGAACACCATTTAAAGTTATGTAACAGCAATTGTTACTAAAAATTAAATGATAACCCTTTTCATTCAAGCATGAAATAGATACAATGTTCTTTATTAATGAAGGAACAAAATAACAATTATCCAATTCTAAGACAAGTCCAGTAGGGAGCTTTAGCAAATATGTTCCGATGGCAAAAGCAGCAATCTTTGCTCCATTTCCAACTCGCAAATTCGCTTCTCCCTTGACGAGTCTTCTTCTATTCCTTAGCCCCTGTATGTCATTACATATATATGAGCTACACCCTGTATCAAGTACCCAGGTGTACGAGAAAATAGAGTGACATTCAATAACGAAGATACCTGAAGAGGATGGGGCATCAGATGCCTTCTTCTTCAAGGACTCAAGATAAACCTTGCAGTTTCTTCGCTAGTGGCCCTCCTTGCCGCAGTGATGGCAAGTGCCTTTTGGTGTCTTTTCAATCTTTTTGGCCTTTTTCTTCCTTCTCTTATTTTATTCTTTGGGCTTCCTCTTAGAGCCTTTCTTTGAGGAACCAACTAACAGTACCGTCTTCTGATCCTGCTTTACAGAAGGCTCTACAGTCTTCAGCAGGGTAAGCAACTCAGGAATGGTAGTCTCCAGTTTGTTCATCCGATAGTTCATCACAAACTGTGAGTAACTCTTGGGCAAACAATGCAGAATTAAGTCAATACTTAGTTCATGATCCATTGCAAATCCGAGTGTGCCTAGTCGCTCAATGTACCCCAACATCTTCAACACAAACTGTGAGACAGAAGTGCCTTCCTGCATCTTAGAGGTGAAGAGGAGTTTGGAGACCTCAAACCTTTCGGATCTCGCTTGCTCGGCAAACAGCTCATGAAGATGGAAGGTGATGGTATGAGCATCCATATGCTCATGCTGCTTTTGTAGCTCAGGTACCATAGCGGCCAGCATGATGCAACTCGCAAGTTTAGAATCGGCCACATGTTTCTGATAGGACACTAACTGGTCTGGAGTTGCATCATCAGGAGGATGGTTGGGAAGTTGTTCTTCAAGGACATAAGCAAGCTTTTCTGCCTTGAGGACTATCCACAGGTTTCGAAGCCAGTCCATGAAGTTTGGCCCAGTCAGCTTATTGATGTCCAAAATGGAATGCAAATTCAGAGAAGACATGATCAGGTGATTATCCTAGAAATACAAATTGAGCTTATGTGATAAGAATGATAAAGAATGCATCAATATACATTAATTAAATCCTATTTATTTTTTCAAATTGAATAACCCTTTTTATCAATTCGGGAGATCGTAGGAACATCTCCAAATAGGTTGATATCCAACCATAGATAAGAACAACTATGGCTAGAGTCCATCAAGTTATTCTTAGCTATGAAGGTAGGTAATTATACCGATTACATATTATACATATGTAACTATCACATTATGCTATCAACTAATTGCATGTTTGCATAAATCATTGGGTTGTTAACTTATTAACAAGTATGCAACAATATACATAGCACCCAACTGCACCTCTCTTTACATCGACCTTGGCTGTGGCACAACAAATCGATGCTCCAAGCTTAAGGCTGACCCATTAATCAAGAAATAGTTTTAACATGGTTGGAGCTCATTCAACCGTTTAGTCAGGCTTGGATGTGTCCAACAACCAAAACTAAGGATTGACCTCTGACTCTAACTATATTAATCATAAACTAATTCCATGGTTTGAACATGTTGAGGTTCAAGCCGGGCATGGATGTGTCCATCAACTCAAACGAGAAACAAAACTCCGGTTCTAACCATATTAATGGAAGGTGTTGGCCTTAATATTTTGTAAGGGGTTTTGAGCCTCATCCTTTTTCTTTTATGCACATTCATGACATGTAATTATGTCATGTTCTAACGATTTCCTTAATAAAGTATGTATGTGACTTAATTTATTAAGTCTCATTAATTGAATTAGGAACCGGATTTCCTAATTTTAATTTCATACTTTATTCAAGGAATTGTTTTTGGGAAACAATTTCCTAAATTATGATAATCAATTTCAGAATTAATATGTTTAAGACTTTGATTTCTCTAAATCAAATCTTATTAAATTAAGAGACAGATTCCCTTAATTCAACTACATATTATTTTCATGAATATCTTATTTAAGGAAATATACTCTATAAGAAACAATTTTCCTAATTAATTTTGGAGATAATAATATGTAAGAGCATCACCTCATAAATCAAATAAAGAAATTATCGTTTGAGAATCATCTCAAAATTTCCAAGATTTGATCACATATTTTATTTATGAAAAATTAATATAAATAACTTAATTTGGACGGCTCCCCGAGGCTCAATCCAAATTAAACATTTGACAGCTTAAATCCAATTTAGGAAATTTAATTATAACAACTATCTTTAAATTGGACGGCTCCCTAAGGCTCAATCCAAAATAAAAATTTCCTCGGAAGCAAAGCTCGCTCGACGAGACATCCTTCAGAACCAACTTACAACCTCCAGAAGGAAGAAGGAGAGACGGTGGTGTAGCTGCACGGAAAGATAAAAAAACTGATCACCTGACTGACGAATCTCGGTGAAATAGTAACTAATCGAGATGCTCAAAGGTATGCGTTAAATGTATTTTTGAGAACCCCAGAGTGGACGTCCATAATAGATTCCTATTATATCTCCCAGAACTTAGAGGTATGTGTTGGGATCGGGGCATCAAGCTAGAGGGGGGGGGGGTTGAATAGCTTTCTTTCAATTTTGTCTACAAAGATATTAGCTAAACACAAAACAAAATCAATACAAGCAATAAAAACAATGCTAACCCCCTGATTTACTTGGTATCCACCTCAAAGAGGTTACTAGTCCAAGGATCCACACCACACGCACGAGCTCCACTATGAATGTCTGCTTCAAGGTGGAGAAACCTTCACAAATGACACTCTTTCTCTTTACAAGGTTGAAATGAAGGTGAGAGGAAGAGTTGGAGACTTTGAGCACTTGGGACACAATTCTACACAAGAACCGCTGCCTTAACCTGCTCAAAAGTCACCCTTTATATAGAGTAGAGGGCTGCTCCTAAAGCTGTCCAGCCCGATACTAGTCGACTGCTCCCAAGGCAGTCAACTGGTCCTAGCGTATTAGCCAGCCAACGACTAACTCAATGGCTAGTTTTTCGACTTGATCAGTCGACTGATCCTGGACTAGTCGACTGATATTTCTGTGAGTTTTGAGTTTCCCGCTGGCAGTCGACTGATCCATCCCCAGTCGACTGCCCAACTTACATTTCCACTCTTCCTCACTCCGAAGACCACCCTTCACGTATGCCTTCAAATCCACTCCTTTGGCTTGCCCCTTGAAGTCCTCTTCCACCGGCTATCGTCCCTCAGATACCCACGCAAGCTCTTGGCTTGCCTCCATGCCATCCTTTATGTATGCCCTTTGAAGTCCACTTCCCTCGGCTTGCCCTTGGAGTCCTCTTCCCTCGGCTCTCGTCCCTTGGATGCGTACTCCATGTGCGACTCAGCAAGTCCTGCAAGACTCAATCACACATATCAAAACAACATAACATCCTAACTTAATCATAATGACACACATACATCAAAACCATGATCCTTCCGATCATACTTGGGTCGATTGCCCCAACAATCTCTCCCTTTTTGATGTGTGCCAATATATTTAAGTTAGGTAAAAACAACAACAATTGAAAATCATAGACATAGTTAAAATAAGAGGCAACCTCCCCCTTAACCTATGCTCTCATACCCAATTTTCAATTTTCATAAACCATAAGTTAAGTTACTACAACTAACTTAAACCACCCAATTCTCCCCTTTTGACACCATCAAAAGGATTGCCCGAAGCAACAATAATCAATGGCATCACCTAGGAATACCTTTCTCCTTTTGAAAAATCCCAGATTTTTGAAATCAGTAGTACCAGTCGACTACCTCACGGGGCAGTCTGAATATTTCAGATTCTGGGCCGAAATTCAGAAACTCACCAAAATTTTCACAAAATTTGAAAAATTCTGAAATTTTGCAAGCATATTTCTTAAGATATAGTCTACCCTAGAAAAATATAGTTTTGTGAAAAATACTAAATACGCTAGACTTTTGATACAAACTCCAACTTCTTTGAAAACATCTAACTTTGTACCAAAGTTCCATCTTAGTTTTGAAATTATGTGTTGTCTAAACTTATGGCATAGCAAATAAAACACAAAAATGTTTTCAAATAGTTTAAAATGTCCAACTATGATCTTTGGGTAAAATTTCCATTAATTAAACATTTACTTTCCCCATAGTTCGTCTATTTTCAATAATGTGATACATCCAACAACCCAATAATATACCATAAGCATAAGTGAATCATTTGTATCATCCTAATGGCTCATGCACTACCTTCCTATTGCATTACTCCAAGGCTAATGTTACACTTCTACAAAACACATACCAAGTCCTCTTCTTAGAGATGTGAACTCCGCTTCGGGAAGAGGCTTGGTAAATATGTCGGCAAGGTTAGACTTTGATTCAACATAATGTAATTCTATGTCACCCCTTGCCACATGATCCCTAATGAAGTGATGCTTCACTTCAATGTGTTTTATCCTAGAGTGATGCACCAGATTTTTAGTTAAATTAATAGTACTCACATTGTCACATAAAACCTTGATCTTGGAGTAATGAAGCTCATAATTTTCTAAGGTATGCATGATCCAAAGTAATTGAGACACAACCACCCATTGCTATATATTCGGCCTCGGTTGTTGATAAGGTAACACATGGTTGTTTCTTACTGTTGGTGCAGGAAGCACCATATCGAACCTGATTTTGATATTGGCAAAGGATTCAAAGTTAAGTTTATTTATGATCTAACGTTGTTCACTGAGTGTGCAGAAAAAGCCCTAGCGAAGGACTGCTAGGCACCTGGCGAAGGACTGCCAGGATCCAAGCCCTAGCGAAGGACTGCTAGGCACCTGGCGAAGGACTGCCAGTATCCAAGCCCTAGCGAAGGACTGCTAGGCAACTGGCGAAGGACTGCCAGCATCCAAGCCCTAGCGAAGGAATGCTAGGCATCGGGCGAAGGACAGCTCGGCATCCAAGCCCTGACAAAGGACCGTCAGGCAAAAGTCCAACCAAAGGAACGGTTGACATCAGGTAAATTCTCCCGAGAGGAGTAGGTGAGGACGCGTTCCCCGTCGAGGGAACAGTAGGCGTCGGTTCGACCTAGGGCTCCATTTTGGAGACCAAAGTCAGAACCAAGACAGCTAAGGCTGTATAAATCTAATAATTTATTATGTTATTGTGTTTTGGACTAACCCTGGATGCAGGACCGAAGGAACGTGAGTCTGCAGCTCAGAGTGCCTCAAAGGAGTGAGGCAACTGCTGACCAAGGTGCCCGGAGTGTCCCGGGCGCCCCCAAGGTGAACACCAAACACACAATCAAAAAGTGCGCTTCGACAGTACAAGCTGCGGGCGCCCCCGTGCTTCCGGGCGCCCCCGTTGCTCGCGGGCGCCCCCTGCGCTGCGGGCGCCCCCATGCGCACACCTCGAACCGAAACACTTCGAAGCCAGAAGATAAGGATTGACCCGGTCAACTCGGGCGCCCCGACCGCTCCGGGCGCCCCGGTCAAAGCGGATCCAGAGGATCAGACGCGACCGAGAGCTCTGAGGATCAGAGGCCACGTGGGGGGCGCCCCCGACATCCCGGGCGCCCCCAGGCCCTATATAAAGGGCCCTCGACCCCATGCTTCGAACATCAATTCTTTCAACGCCTCAAAGCTCTTCTGCTCTCGCGCCTTGCTCTGGAAACTCTCCAAATCAAGCTGACGACGTCCTGTTGCCCCGACATAATCGATCTACTCCGGACGTCGGTAAAAGAGCTAGTTTAACGTTTATTGTACTTCATTCTAATCCTGTAATCTTTTATAAACGATTTTTGCGCCTGATATAGAATTGCCCAAAGTAAACGGTCAACGACCGTGGGCCTTGGAGTAGGAGTCGACACAGGCTCCGAACCAAGTAAATCGACTGTGTCTTTGTGCTGTGTTTTCTTTTCATTTTTCGCTGTGCACTTACTCTTACGTAAATCCGAAAGTTTTCCGATATTCACCCCCCCTCTATCGGGCTTCTCGATCCAACACTTACTACTCCAACTAACTAGAGATGACCTAATAAATTGACACCCACCACTAGTACTCTTTCTATCTAATTTGCAACCAGCATAATCCGAGTCGGTGTATCCAAAGAGTTCAATGTTTGGAGTTCTAGGATACCAAAGACCGATATTAAGAGTACCCTTAATATACCTTAAGATCCTCTTTACTACCACTAGGTGAGATTCTTTGGCACAAGATTGATACCTTGCATACATACCTACCGCAAATAATATATCCGGTCTACTAGTGGTTAGATACAACAAGCTACCAATCTGTAGAGATCTATAGGTAAAAATATTTAAAATTTGCAGCGGAAATAAGATCCCTCGAGTGATCCATGCGAAAGAGAACTCATACAAAGTGATCTACAAATTCCTATCTTATAGGAATACCTTTGTCGCATGCCTTTCAATTATCCCGCTAGTCCTTTTGGTTCGCCGGATCTCTTGCATGTTCAAGTGTCCGTGCCTCTATGCGTATCTACACGAACATGATCTTTGCCTCGGAGAGGAACCACCTTAGTTGTGCTAGCAACTTGGGATGGTTCACAAAGCACAAAAACCTCCACTAGGGAGTTTTAGACAAGGAGGAAGAAAGAAGAAGAAGAGAGATGCACATCTAGCCTTTGACAAGGGGGGGGGTATTTATACTCATCTAATGAATACCAAGGGTCTATGTCCCTTAAGGTCCTCTCATCTTAATGCTAATAAAACCCAATGAATACCAAGCCTTTTGGTATCCCTTGAGACTCTTAATATTCTATTCATCTAATGAATAGAATGTCTCTTAGCCTTCTTCTTAAATAATATTTCATTAAACCTTTTAATAAATATTATCCATAATTAAGTGGTTGAGTCTAATCTAGATGAGTCTAACTCAAATTAGACTCAGTCTCATAATCCAATTGGATTCACTTGAGTCTAAATCAATTAATCCAATTCGGATCAAATCTTAGTCAAACAAAGATCAATTAATCTCTGAAGCATCGTGTCTTAGTGTGTGACCCAATAGGTTCTCGTAACGTTGGCAATGTGTCTAAACCACTTTAGACACATAAGCAATGAGTGGCATCTAGCAATGCATCATTGCTACCCAAGTGACGAGAAAGTCGAGATCCGACTTAACCTCCATGACTATGACAATGTATGACCTTATCCTTCTATCCTTGATATCTAGATTGACCAATGAGGCATAGACCGTGTCATCCTCGATCAATCTTTGTGTTTCTTGATCCCCGAGTAGACTCAAACAAATGACCTCAATATCTTATATTAACTCATTCGAGTATGGCCATGCATTTTAGTAGTCCTTGTTGGTGCAAGTTGCATCAGTGATGTCCTCCTCTAAGTGTTTTATGTTTGACAATATACTTAAAGTCAGTGATACATTGAACAAGGGAAGGGGAGTTAAGAGAGGAGTAACAAAATGGACCAAAGTCCTAGTAAATCTAGGCAATAAGTCCTGGTTCAGAGAATTGGGCACTAAGTCCTGATCGAGGATTGGACACTAAGTCCTGGCAAAGGGCTGGGCATCGAAGACTAGCTTGGAAGGTGGGCACGAAGTCCTAGTCAAGGACTGGGCAAGAAGACCTGGCCAAGGGTTGGGCATCAAAGTCCTGGTCGAGGACTGGGCAAGAAGACCTGGCGAGGGTTGGGCACGAAGTCTTGGTCTGAGGGACTGAGAAACTTAGCTGAGCGATGACTAAGGACAGAAGTAGAGACGGGTCAGGGTTCGGACGTATCGAGATACAAGAGTATCGGAAGCTAAGCAAAAGTCCACCCGAAGGACTGGGAGGCAACCGGCTCCTGAAAGGAGTAGGTGAAAGGCGCGTTCTCGAGGGTGGGAACTTGCATCGGTTTGACCTAGGGTTTCGTGGAAATCTGAAGTCAGAACCAAGTCCTTAAGGCTAATATTGTGTGTATATTTGCTTTGTGTTTGTGTATCTCGCAGGTACCAAGAATGGAAGACAAAGCAGGGAAATCACACAGAAGGCAGCTGGATGCCTTGAAGCCAGGCGCCTAACAAGAATCAGGTGCCCAACAAGAATCAGGCGCCCAACAAGAATCAGGCACCTGACTCAAAGAAGGAAAACAGCAGTTCGTGAACAAAGCAGAATAGACTTTCATTCAGGCGCCCGGGATGATACAGGCGCCCCAAGTTGAAAGCTGTATTTGCTGTTTCGAGTTCGAAACAGAAATAAGATTTCATTCAGGCACCCGGGAGGTCCAGGGCGACCAGGTCAGAGATTTTATCAGCCGTGACGAGTTCGGCGTGAGGATAAAGTTTGACCAAGTCTATAGGGGCGCCCCCATCATCACAGGCGCTCGAATGAAGCCTATAAAAGGGGCTTCGACCCCTCTGCTTCAAACATAACTTTCTAGAGCGATTCTGATCATTCTGACCGATGACAATGCGCTAAAGACGAGGCTCTACGACTGGGAGGCTCTAGGAGGGAGTGCATGACTCTTCGGAGGTCCAGATCGGCCGAGTTTCAAAACTTGCTTGTTCGGTTTGCGTTTTATTATTCTGTACTTACTTTGTTATATTTTTTATTGTACTTCTGCACTGTAAGACGGGTTTCTCTGCCTCCAGAAAATCTGGAAAGGAAACCAATAGTGGATGGGCATTCCCATGCTTAGGCCTTGGATGTACTGACCCTGGGGGGTTGGGAACCAAGAAAATCCCGCGTGCGCTGTGTCGTTATTGTTTTTCTTCATTCTATTTATTTTCCACTGCACTAACGCTCTGAGTCTAGAACGAAGATTCGATTTCCACGAGAAAGATTTTTGGTCGATATTCACCCCCCTCTATCAACGCCACCGGTCCTACAATTGGTATCAGAGCCAGGCCGCTCTTCACCGGACTAACCGCTGACGGAGCAACGACGCCAGGAGTTGAGGGGGAGCCCAGGGGTGAATCAGGTATTTTTTATTTAAAATGTCTGTTTTTAAATTTCATATTACGTGCGTCACATGCAGGGAGAGAGGACACTATAAAAATCAGTGCCTTACTCGTAAGAATCGATCCTCACCGGCGGCAAAGGAGGCACCAGTGTCAGGAATCCGGAGAGACAAGAGTCACGTACGATGCTTCAAATGCGAAAAATATGGACACTACAAAAATAAATGTCCGACAAAGGTATGCAGAATTTACGTTCCAAAAATTTTTAAAATTCCTGCAATATCCCATGTAGATAATTTAGATAATTTTTCTGATAAATTAGAATTTTTGCACAATCAAATAAATATCCAGCATAATCAGTTACAAATTGTAAATAATGCTAAATTATCAAAAATTAATTCTTTAATCCGTAATATCAATTCAAAAATTACTGAGCTTAATTTTGAAATTAGATCTGATAAAATTACTGAAATTAATTATGTAATTAATCTTAATATTAATTTAGAAATTAAATCTATTATTCCTGATTCAAATATGAAAATCTTAAGGATAAATCTGAATTCAAATTTGAAAATCTTAAGGATAACTCTAAATTCAAATATGAAAATCCTTTAGATAATTATGAATTCAAATTTGAAAATCCTTTGTATAAATATGAACTCAAATTTGAAAATCCTTTAGATAATTGTGAAATCAAATTTAAAAATCTCAAGGATAATTCTAAAGATAACTCTGAAATTATTGAAATTATTTCTGAGGATAAAAATGATTTTGTTGAAAATATTCTTGAGGATAATAAAAATGATATTCTTTTAGATGATAACTTAATTATAAATAATATTGAAGATTATTACAAAACTTTAACTAGTGGCCCAAATTACTCCACCTATGTTGAGGATATTGAAAGATCTAATTTTGAGGAGGAGATGAAATTTTCTAAGATCAAGGCCATAGTTAATAAAAATCACAAAGATTCAAATAAACTAAAATTATTGGAAAAACTTGAAAAGATACATAAGGAAGAAATAGTGGATGAGTCAGAAGTTTTTGAAATAATGAAAATTGTGAACTTAAACCCACAACTATTAATTAATCATTTCAACCTTAATTATTCAAATCTTAAATAATTCAAATTAATTCAATTAAATCTCAATTAAATTCAAATTAATTCAATTAAATTCAATAAAATTCAAATTAATTCAATTTAATTCAAATTAAATTCAATTAAATTTAAATTAAATTCAAATTAATTCAATTAAATTCAAATTAACACAAATTAAATCTTAATTAATTCAAATTAAATCTTAATTAATTGAAATTAATTCTTAATTGAAATTAATTCAAATAATGTTTAATTAATTCAAATTTATCTTAATTCTTGATTAATTTAATTAACTCAATTTCAACATCAATTAATTCTTAATTAAATTAACTTTAATTAATCCTTAATCAACAAAATCTCCAATTAATTCCTAAATAACTTAAACTCAAACTAAAATAAAAGTTTACCCAAACCACAATAATTAATTTAAGAAAATTAAATATGTTAATGTGAGTTGACATATTCGCGGGTCCACACGACATGTATCAAATCGGGAATTTGATACATCTTTAGAAACTTAAATAAAATTATTTGACTTGTTTGACTCATGCATAATTGCCATGACATGCATCTGCTATTTATATATATATATATATATATATATATGTCATGTCATTCATATTTAAGTTTACGCATGATTTAGAACGATTATAGGAAAAAGATAATTGAAATTTGAAAACCTAGTATTGGGTGGAGGTGAGATGATAGTACGTTAGGGAAGCCTTTTCTAATAAGGTCAAGTATACTCTACTTGATCTGTTTAGACTAGTGGAACTAGCCGAAGCTACCGATCCAAGATCCAAACTAGTTAGACCAGAATTTCTCAAAAAGTAATTTTGAAAATGAAATTTCGTTAAAAGGCTTTGTCAAGGAATGGGTTGATGATCCAATAAGGCTACGACCAAAGAAGGCCTTGTGCCTCGCCAAGACTTGGAAGCCAAGTTTCGAAATTCAAATTCAAGTTACTCTTTGTCAAATTTGAATCTAATTTCAATTAAATCTTAGATTTAATAATGAATTAATGAAAATAATTCAAGCATCTCACAATACACCCATAAGGCAACCATGCTTGCTGTATTAAGACATCTAGAATGGGTGAGATGTTAAGGTCTAATAAATTGAAAAATATTTTTAAAAATTGTTTTTCAAAATTATTAAAATATTTTTCTAAAAATATAGTTTCAAAATAGTGCTTCAACATAGTAATGTTTTTATGGAATTCATGATTGTCTGATTGCTTATACATATTATAAATTTTCAAAAATTATATCCTTTTGAAAATTGTTTGACTCACACAATTAGACATAAGCCTCTTAGGACAATACTAAAGTTCCTTAAGGCACTTAGATAGAGTCAAACGATGTCGGGTACAGGGGGAGTTTTTTTAAAAAATACTTTTCAAAAACTGTGCATTAAATCATTATCACTTGTGTTTCCGAAAACGGCTATGCTTTAAAAAATTATATTTTCAAAAATTACCTGTTTCTTTGACTTTGATAAACCCTAAAGACACAGAGGAAGGTTCACTTCATGACCTACAAGGACTCCTAGGATGTGTCAAATTTAGGAGGAGTCTGAGTCAAAAAAAGAATTTTTGAAAAGTTTTTTTAAAAATTATTTGTTTTTAAATTTTTTAAATAATTCTTTTTGATCTGAAACAAATCCTAAAGACTCAGAGGAAGAGTACTTGTGGTCAACAAGCTTCCCAGGACTGGGTCAAGTTTAAGGGGAGGTCAAATTAAAAGAATTATTGAATATTTCAAATGATTTCATACACGGTAATTTCAAATCCTTTTGAAAACATGAGTATCCTTTCAAATACTATCATTTTAATAATTTTTCTTTAAAAATATTATTTTCAAAAATTTATCTGGTTTTAATCAACTTGAAATAATGTTTTTCTTGAGTATGAAAAATTTTCCAGGACACTTATGAAAATGTCCTTGTAGTCAACAAGGTTTCCTAGGATTGTGTCAGACTGGAAGATAGACCAAGTCAAGTAAAATGTTGTGTTTTAAAAATAAAGATTTTTCAAAAGTACTTGAAATTTTTAAAAATGCACATATTTTCAAAACACTATCATTTTTGGCTAATCAAAATTCTATTTTAGTACTTACTTGAATTTGGAGAATTTTCCAAGACACTGATAACTGTTAGTGATATGAGAGAAGTGTCCTAAGGCAATCGCCTTATGATTGTAAACATTTATTTTAAATAAATGATAATTCACTATTTGAGTGTACATGTTTGTGTATTTGATTGGGATCTTAAACTCATCTACTGAATGTCCGCAATACAACTCACAGCATAAGAGAATTTGTGATGGGATCACAACTTGTGATTATCTCTAAATGTGCAAATGTGAAGTATTGAAAATATCCCTAGTCGATGAATTGATAAAAATGGACACTATCAATTCTGTTGAGACTAGCATGGGTTATTCTCTAATCAGCTGATTCTCACTGGCTGGTGACATTGGGATGTCCGGAGATAAACATGGATGCTAGTTAAGGGAACTAGTTCATTGGAGTGACTAGCTGTGAGACTTCATATGGTAATCTATATAGATATGTCAATGAAGTTCTTACTGCGGCTTAAGTGCGATGTTCCTTTGACTTGCGGTGTTCAAGTCATCTTGGTCATGGAGACTTATACTTTAACATCTTAAGCAAGCATCTCCTAGGAGGTGTGGACCCAGGATAATTGGGTATAAGCCGAAGTGCCCGAAGATGTTTGAACAGCCTACAAAGGATTCACCACTCCTTGCGAGGAGATGTATACCCAGGCCTATCGTCGGATTGTTACTCAAAAACCTCTGGCCAGAGTATATCATGTTTAGAGTGAGAGTCTCTAAAATACATGAGAGTAATTAGAAATCCAAAGGACGAGAAAGACACTACTTGGGCTAGGTGTGACGTAGTCAGCCTAGTGGGGACTGACACCATTGACCGTGTCCTGAACCAAGTGGGTATAAGGTGGTGAAGGGAATGGGGCACGATTCATTAGAGCTGCTGAAGGGTTTCAGAATAATTTCTTCTGAGGTCAAACCGTTGATCTTTCGATTAATTGGGGATCATGATGTACTACTAGGTGCCACTCATGATCGTTCTATAATTAGTTAAATTATAGACGGCCAACATAAATCGAAAGCCTATTTAGTCACACGCACTACGAGTAATCCGAGGGATTTAAAACGAGTTGAAAATTGGATTTTCCGATCAAGAGAAACAAGTCGAATCTGAGTTAGTCAGAGGCGCAATGGAAGCTAAAAATGGCTAAGTCTTTTGAAGGCTTTTTGGGCGAATTAAATGAGTTTAATTCGCGACGGTTCGGGTTTGTTTTGGCCGACCAAAGAGGGTGTTAACCCCCCTTTGGTGGCCGGCCAAAATAGAGGAATTAAACCAATTAATTTTGGTTTAATTAATAAGATAAATCCAGCGCGATTTATTTTATAAATTATGGATAAATAAATTTGTATAAAGAAATTTATATAAATAAATTTATAGAAATTCATTCTTTTTATGGAAGATTAAAATAATCCATGAATTGGTTTATTTTAATAAAATCAATTATGAATTGATTTTTCCATAATAAGAAAGTTTATAAATTTCTTATAAAATTTATTCCAGAATTTAAAGAGAAGAAGAATTTATTTTATTATAAATTAGTTATAATAAAACTTGGTTTAAACGGAATAATTCATAAGAGAATTTATAGGATAAATTTCTTATGATAATTAATTAGTTTTATTATAAAGTTAGTTATAATAAAATTCATAAGAGAATTTATAGGATAAATTTCTTATGATAACTAATTTGTTTTATTATAAATTGTTTATAATAAGACTAGGCTTAAACGGAATAAGCAATAAGAAAATTTATAAGATAAATTTCTTATAACTAATTCCGTTAATTTCGTTAATTCAGTTTAGAGGGAGACTTAGCAAAGGAGTTGCTACTATATAAAGGAACCAAAGGCTAGCCCTTATGGATCATCAAATAATTATTATTGGAGCTCTCCCTCTCTCTCTTCTCTTATCTTCTCCTTCTCCCTTTCTTGCCAAGGGTCGGCGCCAACCCTAAGGAGATTAGGGCCGGCGCCCCTTCCACCTTCTTCCTCCCAAGGCCGGCCACCTTCCACCTTCTAGGGCCGGCGCCCAACTACTCCAAGGCAAGGGTTGCCGTGAGCATTGAAGAAGAAGGAGAACCCGAACACGAAGAAGAAGAAGCGGATAGCGACTCCTCTCTTCCGGAATACGATTCCGTTACTTCTTGTTGGTTAGTTTCTAACTCCTCTCTTGATCTTTCAAGTTGTGCCTATAGAGAATCTAGTAGTTCTCGTTGGCACAAAACTCGTGACTTTGCGAAGTCATCCCGAAGAGAACTCGGCGTGGACGCGAATAGAGGCGGAGCTTCCAAGGGACGCTACGGTTGGATCTCGTCCCTTCCTTCGAGATACGCGAGGTATAAAAGTAAATTAGTTTATTTTTCCGCAAAATTTTATTGTATGATTATGCCAACACACTATAGGATTGCATGCTAGATACGAAGTTAAAATAATTTAGGAAATTATTTTATGCAAACTCTTCCGCTGCAGGTAAAAATTTTGAATTTTACGAACTCGTATCCTTGTCGACATGCACCCGGTCCCAACAATAACTACCATTTTGTTGATAAATTGAGGCTCTTAAATCCATATTTTGATCCACTTTTATATGCTTAAGTTTGCATTTACATTAGGTTTCATGAATTCTTTTTTTTTTGGGCTTTGAATTCAAATCTTTGTATATTTGAGATATTTCGGCACTATAATGTGAATCTAATTTTGTAGGCTTCAAATGATCATGAACCTAGATCAGATTGGGTCAAACTTGAGCCAGAACTGGATCCGAATCAAGGTGATCAAGCATCGGATTAATATGAGCCGTCCATTCAAGAGAACGGCGAGATCTCAGCCATCCGCCAACTTCTGGTCAATCCAAGATCACGATAGAGTTAATCAAGTCCATGGATCATGATCTAAAGTTTGGAGCCAAATCAGAGTCCATCTGACTGTCGGATCGAGCTTAGGAGTAGTTTCGACCGTCCATTCAAAGGAAAGGAAGATCTGGGCCATCCATCGCTGATCTGATTGATCCGAGCTGAGGAGGAGTATATTAGGACCATGGATCAAGGTCTGGGAGGTTTGGTTCAAATCGGAGAAGATCTGACAGTTGGATGAAGCCAGAACGATCTCAGCCGTCCATTCCTAACTATAAAAGCAATTAATTCCCCAGGTCACAGGGTCATCCTCGCCGAGTATTCTTCGCAGCCAGTAGCGTAGTTTTCATCTGTTCTTCAATTGCTCATCATTTTCTTCAGCATTTTCTTCTCGGTTTCTTGAGGCGACCACATCAGATTGTTCTTCTCAAGGTTTCAGATCATCGGAGTAAGTTTCCCTTGTCAGTTTTGCTAATCGAACGTATTTTTGGAAGCTTAGGTGAGGGTGTCGCCGAAGCTCTATTTTCATCGATCGATCCATTGCCCGATTGCCGGATTTCAATCGTCGAGAGAGCTGTCGAGCTTCAGAGGGGTTCTCGAAAGTAGCTGAGGGTTTTCTGATCCACGGGAGGCATCTAGTCGATCGAGATGGAAGAGATCGCGGAGCCGAATCAGTCACTGATCGAACGCGGTGACCGGACAGAGGGTTCTCTGATCGGTCCCGTGACCGATCAGAAGAGGACCTGATCGGTCGGTTGACCGATCAGGAAGGCAACTCACAGCAAATTGATCCAGAGAAGTCATCCTTCGTTGGTTTTTGAGCTAGGGGGTTCATAGCTCAACCTTTGTGTGACGGCAAAGGGAAGTTTTGAGTAGAACCTGATTTGATGTTTAATTAGGATAATTTTTAGTTTTAAGCACTTAATTCTTCAATGTGTTCAAGCTTGATTCTATTACATTTCAAGTCAAGTTCCTTAAGTATTGTTTTGTGTCCGTTTTCATTGTCTAGCAAATTAGTTTTCTGCAATTTATTCCTTGCATTTAAGTTTAGCTCTTATGTTTCAATGCCAATGTTTGAGTGTAATTGCTTAGTTCTTCCACTAGGTTAAGTGTAGCCCCCGCAATTTCCTACTTTGGTTCTGCTAGTTCAGTTTATTTCATTCCAACTTGCTATTACATATTGTCATTTCCTCTTATTGCAAAACCCCCATTTTATTTAGAAAACCCAAATCATTAAACGACAAATAACTTGCAAGCTCGAGTTAAACATTCATTCAACTAGTCCTTGGAAAAATACGACCTGTGGCCCCTCTACTACATTTCTATCTTGTTAGCCAAGGGTTTTCAGTTTTATAAATATCTAAATTTGAGTGCTCATCGTGACACTAGTATTGGGCACCATCAAATTTTTGGCGCTGTTGCCAGGAAAACACTAGTTGAGTTTGTTTAATTTGAGTTTGTGTTTAATATTTATATTCTTTGATTCTATTCTCATTTGCTTTATCTTTTTGTATACAGTTGCTGCTACTTTGTTTGTTTTATGACAGGACTGCAAGAGGACATTCAAAATCTTTTCACATGAACAGTTAGAGATCAAAAGTTCATTGATGGAGTTAAAGTTTTTGGTGAAGCAAATGGAATTCCAACAAAGACCCAACATTTATTCATCTACTTGCAATTCGGGTTGGGGGATCATTTTAATTCACAACAATCCCCACAACAAGGATAGCCTCCATTTCAGAGTTTTCAGCAGTCCTATTCAAGCTTTCAGCAACCAAATTATCAATGTCAGCCTCAACTTCAACAATTTCAGCAAGGTTTTCAGCCAAGTCAGCCTTTCCAACAACTTCAGCAGCCTATTCAGAGTTTTCAGCAGCATTCTCAAGCATTTCAGCTGCCCTATTCAAGTTTTCAGCAAGGAAGTAATCAATTTCAGCCATGGCAGCAAGAATTTCAACCCTTATAGAATTTCCAGCCAGGGTACCAACAAAATCAGCAACTATTTCAACATGCACAACCAAATGATCAAAATTTTCAATTCCAAAATCAGAGTTTTCAGCAACCATTTCAGCCTTCCAACCAATAATATCAACCCTATGATCAGAGTTTTCAAAGCAATAATTTTCAGTAACTTCCACCAAGTTATCAACCGAATTGTCAACAATTTAATCAACCCAATTATTCATTTGATCAACCCTAACAACTTTATTTTCAGAATTCACAGCTTACTTACAATTTTGAGCAATCTAATGCTATATTCCAAGACCAACAAGAGATCCACGCCAATCAAGGAGACTTTGAGGATTCTAGTGAGTTTGAGGCTCAACAGCAAAGGCTTGAGGAAATTATGGAACAAATCATACAACAGCAAAGTTTACAACAACAAAAGAAGGATTCCATTCTTCAAGACTTTGAAAGACGCCTTAAGCAAATGGTTAAAGGAATGGAACAAATGCAAGCCCAAGGATCAAGCCAAATGCCTTCTCAAGCTACTCTTAATTCTAAGGGGCATGATTGTGAACTGACTTGGAGGAATGAGGAAGTTGTTTTAAGTTTAAACATTCCAAGGGTTGATTTTTATGAAAAATTTCTAGCAACTTATTCTCCCTCTCAAAACAGTCCCAAAAATGATTTTACATCAGTTGTTAGTGACCTTAGTGTAAGCTTATGAACTTCTTCAGTTGATCTCGCAATTCTGGTGGAAGAAGAAGAAGAATTCAGCAAAATTAGGGCACCTATAGCATGCATACCTCCTGAAATTCCTGTTCAGAGTTCATTTCCAAAATTTTCAGCTCAAGAGGAGGAGCCAAAAGACCTTTTACCCACCTTGCAGCACCCCAGAGAGGATCCTCCTAGCAATAGCATGGAAATTGTGGATGAGGATGTTGAGGTAGATTTAATTGCTGATAAAATTTCATTTGATATAGTGGGAGGAGATTTCAGTTCAGAGGAGGCTGAGGAGACATTTGTTGTTGAGGAGGATGGCTTGGAGGTTATTTCAGATTCACTTTTAGCTGCAGATGATTCTACAGGTGTAGGGGATTGCACAGAGCCCCAAGGATCACCAAAAGTGATTGAGATGTTAGAAGATTCAGAAGATAGGTGTGAGAGTGGAGGGGATTGCACTGAGCCCTAGGGACCGCCACCATTGACTGATACATTAGAAGACTCAGAGGATAAGCCAGTAAGTGTAGGGACTTGCATGGTGGAAGCAAGAACCCAAGAATCACCTTTCTTAGTTGAATGTCCACCAGAAACTGAGATTGAAGTGGAGCCTTTACATGATCGGGAGGAGACCATGGATACATCTACTATTGTAGAACCTTCAGGTATTCTTCAGCATGATAAGGTAAGTATTCCTCCTATTTCTTTTGAAATACCCATAGAGGTACCTAGTGTTGAATCTGTTAGTCGTGATGAATTTTTCGATACATCTTGTGTAGAGACTGATTGTATGATATCTAGGGTTGAATTGGTTGACTGTAATGCATTTCTTGATACATATCATATAGATACTAATTGTGAAAAGTCTATAGAGGTACCCAAAATTGATTTCATTGGTTGTGAAGAGTTTCTTGATACATCTTTTGTAGAAACTGATTATGAAAAATCCATAGAGGTACACATTGATGATTTTGTTGTTTGTGATGAATTTCTTGATACATCCGTTGTAGACATTGATTGTGAAAATTCAATAAAGGTACCTAGTGTTGATTTTGTGGTTTATGATGAATTTTTCGATACATCTTATGCTAAGATTAATTGCGAAAATTTCATAGAGGTGCCTAAAATTGATTTTATTGGCTGTGATGAATCTATTGACACATCTTTTGTAGAAACTAATTGTGAAAAACTCATGTAGGTACTTAGTATTGATTTTGTTGGTTGTGAAGCAATTCTTGATACATCTTGTGTAGAGCTTGAGAGTGAAAAATTCATTGAGATACCTAGGATTGATTTTGTTGGTTGTGAAAAATGTTATGTAGAGACTGTTTGTGAAAAATTAATAGAGAGACCTACGATTGATTTCATTGGCTGTGATACATTTTTTGATACATTTTATATAGAGGTTGTTTATATTTCATTCCTTTCTTACCC
Source organism: Boesenbergia rotunda (assembly GCA_024364735.1). Classification (NCBI taxonomy): domain Eukaryota; kingdom Viridiplantae; phylum Streptophyta; class Magnoliopsida; order Zingiberales; family Zingiberaceae; genus Boesenbergia; species Boesenbergia rotunda. The sequence continues at coordinate 59,397 of JAGFNQ010003449.1, forward strand.
TGCATTCGTGTGGGAGGTATTTTCCTTTAATGGTTTTGCAGGATCCCGTAGGCTTCTAGAATGAGTACTCAAACTTAATAGCCTACAACCTCCCGGAAGGTCTTCTAAAGAGTATGCAATGGGAGGGGTCAAATTCATTTTGACTTGTAACTATTTACCCTAAGACTGGATTCTGAACCTTAATCGTCTCCGTCCACCGGAATTTACTTATGCTAAATTGACAAGGGAGAAATCTGTGCCATATAAGATTGACCACATGAGGATAGTTCTCCTGAGATGGATGCTCCGTGCTCTTTACCCAATTTGAATGGGGAATTTTTATCTTCTTGCATTTTATTTCATTGCATGTTTCATTTTTATGTTTTCTAGAAGTAGAATTTTCTTTTTAAAATGAGTATTTGCTAATAAATGTTTGAGTAATTGTAGAATGAATAAAAATCATTGTAGATACCATTTTATCCCTTTTGGAATTTTATTTCATGCATGAGTTGGAATAAATGTATCTCTCTAGGTTTTCTCTATATCATTTTAGAGTCCCTTGAAAGCAAATTAAATTTGGTTATTAAAACTTAGGATTTGAACCAATGGATGAAAATTCTTGGATGCTTGAGTACTTCTTAGTTATGGACTCTAGATTGATGACTTGAGATGAATTCTTTTTACCTAGTGAGGATTGGCCTAAATTTTTGTGATACACACATGTGATTGTACTCTAGAACTCGCGTAGGTTCTTTCAAAGCTATATTTCTATGATTGGACACATTTATAGAGGTGAATCACTTTGTTTCCTCTTTCATATCAATTTTTGAATTTTGCTTGTTTATATACTTTTTATTCCATTTTCTTTCCCTAATTTTCATGTTCACCATATTCTCCATGGACTTGGGTACTTTAATGTTTCTTGATGTTACTTTGCCCGAGACGGACAAAAGTTTAAGTGTGGGGGAGGATGGAAGCATTCTATCAAATATTGAGGACAATCAAGCATAGGCAACCTACAAGAAGATTGTGCCAAGTCTAATCTCAAACGAAGCTTTGAGTTCTCCCACTCTACAGATGTAGAAAAAAAAAAGAAAACAAAGCTGTAATGTTCAGAAAAATTAGGGCAAATGCCAATGTTTGCAAGAAATGAGTTGAAGGAGTTGTGTATCAAGAGTGAGTTTCAAGAGTTCTGAAGTGGAAGCTTATTTTCACTGCCATAGAAGAAAAGATAGAGAAGGAAATCTGTGCACAAGATGGATTAATAAGTGGTTAATGTTTTGGAATGGGGAAAGTATTAAGAATGCAAGAGAAGAAATTGGCAACCAACAAGCAAAGATGCGCCAATTTGAAGGAGTTTTATATCAAGAATGAGTGCAAGCACACCCATCAGCTTAGTTACAAGAAAAAGAAAATTTTGTGTGATCTGAAAAGCGAAGCAAAAGGAAAAAAATTTAGTGAGCAAAGACACATCTTAAAGTTCAAATTATGGATAGGAAACAAGCTCCATTGGACCAAGTATCAAGTAAGAACAAAAGGATGATCTCATTCCATATTATCAAGTTGAAAAGTTTTGAAAGGCTATACATTTCAGATTTCGCGAGTGGAGCTAGCAGTCGGAAGGGATTAAAACTGAGAAGGAGAAGAAAACAGAAAAAGAAGAGAAGCTGAAAAAAAAAGGTAAGAAAAGGAAAAAAACATGAAGTATCAAATGCTGGGTTAGATTTCTGATATGAAGATGAGAACAAGGAGTTAATTGGATTTAAGATGTAGTAATGGTTGAAGAAAAGCAAAATCTTGGCATATGACAGTTTCAGAATTCAGGCAGAAACAGATTTTTGGCTACTGATAAGTCCCTGATCGGTCACCAGACCGATCTAAATGCAGCTCAGTCCGATCCATGGAAGCCCAGTCCGATCTCTAGACCGATCAGTAGAAGGCTGATCGGTCCCTTGACTGATCAGAAGGGTTGGCACAGAACAGAACACAAAATTCAGTATTGTTTCTCATCCAAATCAGCTTATCCCTACTCACCACAACTCCGATTCATTGAGAGGCTACGATCAAAGGGACAAAGTGCATTGAGTTACAATTTTTGAGTATCCAAGTCTTCTACTTTCTCTACTTTACCATATTTCCTTATCATGCCATATTACTTTCCATATTGTCTCATCATGTCATATTTCTTACTTTCTTAATCATAAGTCATAAGTATCAAAGTTCATTGAACTTTCATTTCATTTCTATCATTTCACATTTCCTAACTTGTTCAAATAAGCTTTTGTAGGTGTGGATCCAAATCAAGAATGATGGTGGAGAGTAGATAATAAGCAAGCCTATGGTAGTGCAAGAACCATGTTGTGTTTGAGTGAGCTCCACCTTCACCAAAAATGTAGAATTTAGGAAGAGAGCCACTCTAAAACTTCCTTGCAAGGTTTTTTTAGTTTAATTCATCTCAATGAGTCATGATAGATGAAGTATGCTAAGTTGTTGATTTAAGGACAAGATACTAGTCTATTGAGCTTAGATTTTTGAGAATTGACAACCCTAGGAAATTTCCTTTCAATTGCTTCTAACTATGATTGAGAATAATCTAGGGGGATACATGAGTAGTTTACTAGTAGCTTGTGCGAGACACCCAAGAGTAAGTGTGGGAGAGTTGATAACTACCATTTTGTTGATAAATTGAGGCTCTTAAATCCATGTTTTGATCCACTTTTATATGCTTAAGTTTGCATTTACATTAGGTTTCATGAATTCTTTCTATTTTGGGCTTTGAATTCAAATCTTTGTATATTTGAGATATTTTGGCACTAAAATGTGAATCTAATTTTGTAGGCTTCAAATGATGATGGACCTAGATCAGATTGGGTCAGACTTGAGCCAGAACTGGATCTGGATCAAGGTGATCAAGCATCGGATTAATATGGGCCGTCCATTCAAGAGAACGGCGAGATCTGAGCCATCCGCCAACTTCTAGTCAATCCAAGATCAAGATAGAGTTAATCAAGTCCATGGATCAGGATCTGAAGTTTGGAGCCAAATCAGAGTTCATCTGACCGCCGGATCGAGCTTAGGAGGAGTTTCGATCGTCCATTCAAAGGAAAGGAAGATCTGGGCCATCCATCGCTGATCTGATTGATCCGAGCTGAGGAGGAGTAGATCAGGACCATGGATAAAGATCTGGGAGGTTTGGTTCAAATCGGAGAAGATTTGACCGTTGGATGAAGCCAGAATGATCTCAGCCGTCCATTCCTAACTATAAAAGCAATTAATTCCCCAGGTCACAGGGTCATCGTCGCCGAGTCTTCTTCGCAGCCAATAGCGTAGTTTTCATCTGTTCTTCAATTGTTCATCGTTTTCTTCAGCATTTTCTTCTCGATTTCTTGAGGCGACCACATCAGATTGTTCTTCTCAAGGGTTCAGATCATCGGAGTAAGTTTCCCTTGTCAGTTTTGCTAATCGAGCGTGTTTTTGGAAGCTTAGGTGAGGGTGCCACCGAAGCTCTATTTTCATCGATCGATCCATTGCCGATTGCCGGATTTCAGTCATCCAGAGAGCTATCGAGCTTCAGAGGGGTTCTCGGAAGTAGCTGAGGGTTTTCTGAGCCACGGGAGGCATCCAGTCGATCGAGATGGAAGAGATCGCGGAGCAGAATCAGTCACTAATCGGACGCGGTGACCGGATAGAGGGTTCTCTGATCGGTCCCGTGACCGATCAGAAGAGGACCTGATCGGTCGGTTGACCGATTAGGAAGGCAACTCACAACAAATTGATCCAGAGAAGTCTTCCTTCGTTGGTTTTTGAGCTTGGGGGTTCATAGCTCAACCTTTGTGTGACAACAAAGGGAAGTTTTGAGTAGAACCTGATTTGATGTTTAATTAGGATAATTTTTAGTTTTAAGCACTTAATTCTTCAATGTGTTCAAGCTTGATTCTATTACATTTCAAGTCAAGTTCCTTAAGTAATGTTTTGTGTTCGTTTTCATTGTCTTGCAAATTAGTTTTCTGCAATTTATTCCTTGCATTTATGTTTAGCTCTTAAGTTTCAATGCCAATGTTTGAATGTAATTGCTTAGTTCATCCACTAGGTTAAGTGTAGCCCCCGCAATTTCCTACTTCGGTTCTGCTAGTTCAGTTTATTTCATTCCAACTTGCTATTTCATATTGTCATTTCCTCTTATTGCAAAAACCCCCATTTTATCTAGAAAATCCAAATCATCAAACGATAAATAACTTGCAAGCTTGAGTTAAACATTCATTCAACTAGTCCTTGGAAAAAATCCGAAGTCTGAACTAAGTCCTTAAGGCTAATATTGTGTGTATATTTGCTTTGTGTTTGTGTATCTTGCAGGTACCAAGAATGGAAGACAAAGCAGGGAAATCACACAGAAGGTAGCTGGATGCCTTGAAGCCAGGCGCCCAATAAGAATCAGGCGCCCAACAAGAATCAGGCGCCTGACTCAAAGAAGGAAAACAACAGTTCATGAAGAAAGCAGAATAGGCTTTCATTCAGGCACCCGGGATGATACAGGTGCCCAAGTTGAAAGCTGTATTTGCTGTTTCGAGTTTGAAATAGAAATAAGCTTTCATTCAGGCATCCGGGAGGTCCAGGGCGCCCAGGTCAGAGATTTTATCAGCCGCGATGAGTTTGGCACGAGGATAAAGTTTGACCAAGTTTATAGGGGCGCCCCCATCATCATAAGCGCCCGAATGAAGCCTATAAAAGAGGCTTCGACCCCTCTGCTTCAAACAAAACTTCCCAGAGTGATTTTGATCATTCTGACCTATGACAACACGCTAAAGATGAGGCTCTACGATCGAGAGGCTCCAGGAGGGAGCGTGGCACTCCGGGGGTCTAGATCGGCCGAGTTTCAAAACTTGCTTGTTCGGTTTGCGTTTTATTATTCTGTACATACTTTGCTATATTTTTTATTGTACTTCTGCACTGTAAGACGGGTTTCTCCGCCTCTGAAAAATATGGAAAGGAGACCAATAGTGGATGGGCGTTCCCGTGCTTAGGCCTTGGATGTACTGACCCTGGGGGGTTGGGAACCAAGTAAATCCCGCGTGCGCTGTGTCGTAATTGTTTTTCTTCATTCTATTTATTTTCCACTGCACTAATGCTCTGAGTCTAGAACGAAGATTCGATTTCCACGAGAAAGATTTTTGGTCGATATTCACCCCCTATCGACGGCACTTGTCCTACAGTCCTACTCGATCAAGGGGCCCACAGATATCACTCCCGTCATATGGGAGGGATAGATCCCATCTACATCACTCACATCCCTCTGCATAATTCATTATATACCCAGTGATCGCCTTTATAGTCCAACCTGTTACGGGTGATGTTTGATGATACCAAACTACATAACTCCTTAGGTAGGGAACCGTAGTGACTTTAGGTCTAAGGACTATTCATACTAATAGTCATATGAGAATGCTTATGATACCCATATGACAATCTATGAAACTTTCTCATGAGAAATTTGATGGTGCCCAATACTAGTGTCACAATGAGCACTCAAATTTAGATATTTATAAAACTGAAAACCCTTGGCTAACAAAATAAATGTAGTAGAGGGGCCTCAGGTCGTATTTTTCCAAGGACTAGTTGTGAGTGGTTAATTCGAGCTTGCAAGTCATTTTATCGTCAAATGTTTTGGGTTTTCTAGATAAATTGGGGGTTTTTGCGATAAGAGGAAATGACAATATGAAATAGCAAGTTGCAATGAAATAAACTAAACTAGCAGAACCGAAGTAGGAAATTGCGAGGGCTACACTTAACCTAGTGGAAGAACTAGGCACTTAAATTCAAACAACAGAATTGAAATTCAAGAATTAAGTGCAGGAAATTAATTGCAAGTAACGAATTTCAGAAATTGAGAACTAGAACAAAATGGTACTTAAGAACTTGAATTGAAATGTAGTTGGAATAGCTTGAACAATTTAAGAAAGTGAATGCTTGGAACTAAAAATTATCTTAATTAAACATCAAATCATTTTCTACTCAAAACTTTCCTTTGCCGTCACACAAAGGATGAGCTATGAACCCCCTAGCTCAAAAACCACCAAAGAAAATCTCCCATGCTCAGTTTGCTGTGTTCTGCTCTCCTGATCGGTCAACTCGACCGATCAGGTTCTCTTCTGATCGGTCACGGGACCGATTAGATGCGTCTTTGTCCGATCAACCCGATCGGTCAGTAGCTGACAGAGTGGCTCCGATCTCCACCTTCTCAATCGGTTGGATGGCAGTCGAACTCCGGAACCTTCAAAATGTATTCGAGAACCCCTCTCAAACATTGACAGCTCCGGATGACGGGATCTACCGAACAACAAGGATCGATCGGCAGGCACAGTAACTCAGGCAAAACCCTCACCACAGCTCTGTCAACTCAGAGATTTGAATTAGAGAAATGATCGAGGAAACTTACTCCGATGCTCTGAAACTTAAGAAGATCTGAATCTGATGTGGTCGTGCGATCAGATGAAAGAAACTGAAGCAACAATGATGAAGAAATGCTGAAGAAAATGAAGAAAACTGCTTGCGGCAAAGACGAGACCACGCGACACTGTGCCCTGGGGAATTAATTGCTTTAATAGTTAGGAATGGATGGCTGTGATTGTTTTGGAGTCATCTAACGGTCGGATCTTCTCCGATCTGAACCAAAATCCCCAGATCTTGATCAATGGTCCTGATCTACCTATCCTTAGCTCGGATCAACCAGATCTGTGTCGGATGGCTCAGATCTTCTCTTCTATTGCTTGGATGATTGAAACTCCTTTAAGTTTGATCCGATGGTTAGATGTGCTCCAATTGGGTTCAAACTTTCAGATCTTGATCTGGGTTCATGATTAGCCCTATCCTGAGCTTGGATTGCTCAGAAACTCACAAATGGCTCAGATCTAGCCGTTTCTTGATCGAACGGCCCATATTAATGTAACGATCCAGAAAATCTTCTCAATAATTTCTTTAAAATATTGATCATGTCTAGATAGTGGTTAAGGAATCTAGAGAGACTAGTATAAATTTTAGCCTAATTATACATGATTTTCCCATTTAAATTGAGAAGCTAAGTACTAATGGGCCTTATATGGGCTTTTCTAGTACCATGGTTATTAGTGGATTTAGGTGAAATTTAATGTAAATATAAATGGATTTTAATTAGGAATATTAGCATGATCATGGGTGAATTTTTGGGGAATTTTCGAAAATAATATAAAAATAAAATAAAATAAAATAGAAAAATAAAGTGCATGCACCAAGGATTGAACCTTGGACCTATGGTACCACCATGCATATACTAACCAATTCACCTAGCAAGGGAGTGCTAGTAGAGAATGAAGTGGATTTTGGTTAAGGCTTAGGGAAAATGAAGAGTCATCCACCATGACTCTTCACTTTCCCTCCTTAATGTGGTATAAAGAGGTGGCATGGGAGTTACTTTCATTCTTCCACCAAGTCCACCCATCTCCCTCCTCCTTCCTCATTCTAGCCGAAACCCCAAGGGGGATCTTCCCTTGGAAAAAGTTTACATAAGTCTCCATCTTGAAGATCTAAGGCCCTCTACAAGGATACAAGGGCTAAGGAGAAGTTTAGAGACAAGGGGGTTTTCTTGTTATTTTCTATTCAAGGTTTATAAGCAAGATCAAGGAAGGTAAGACTCCCTCACCTGTGGTATGATAGTTTCCGAGTTATTTTTATGATGCAATGATTTATTTGGACTATATGTGGAGAAAACCAAAGTTAGGGCCCTTGTAATTTTCGGCCACCATAGGTTTCTATAGTTGGGTTTGGATCTAACTCTCAAATGATGGTTCTTATATTTTCTCATGTTGTAAAAGGTGTTAATAGGGGTTTATGAGGAAGTTTGACATGGTTTAGGGCTCTTGTAACTTTCGGCCAAGAGGGGTTTTAGGGCAAGAAGTTAGGTTTAACTCCAAGCAAGGATTCAAATGGCTCCCATGGCATGATATGTAAGGTAATAGATGTGAATTGAGCATTTTATGAATTTTTCATGGGCTTGTGGTCCTCTTTAGAGTTTCGGCCAACACATGAATTAGGGCTAGGACTTGGAGTTAAATTCAAATAAGGGATCAAATGGTCTTCTATGACATAGTATGTATGATATGGAATGTTAATCATGACCTATGTGAATTTCTCACGGACTTATTGTCCCTTAGGGTTTCAGCCAAGACCCTAATTTAGGGTTTGGTTTGGGTTAAGGTCTCAAGGATGCTTGAGTATAGGTTATTAAGATGTAAGTATATGGTTAAGCAAGATGTGAGGATCTTTATGTTACCAAAACCTAACTTCATATGCTAGGTATCATGACTTCGTATGTTTAGGTTATATGTTAGGTTTTTATTCATGAATGTTTTAAATCATATGCTATGAACTTAGGGAAATGTATCATGTATGAAAAGATTTAGACAAGTTTTCCTATGTACCATGACCATGCATGATTTATGGATTAAGATGCTAATTAAGTATGTATGCTATGCTTTATGAATGATATGTATGTATGTCATGCTTTAGGAATGATATGTATGCATGTCATGTTCATGAATGAAAATGATGAATGAAGTTAAAGTTCATGCCTTCGAGGCATAATGATGATATGGAATGAAAATGATGAATGAAGATAAGGGTTCATGCCTTCAAGGCATAATGATGATGTTAAGCATTAAGAATGAATGAATATGCTATGTATATTTTTATGAATGAAGAAGCATGTGAAAGTATTTTATTTTATGAATGGGCTTGTACCGGACCTAAGTAAGGTCCACGGTTCTGGACTACCGATGAAGCTGTCCACGGTTCTGGACTACCGATGAAGCTGTCCACGGTTCTGAACTACTGATGAAGCTGTCCACGGTTCGGGGACTACCGATGAAGCTGTCCTTGCCCTAGTAGGTCGAGACTAGCTACCTCGTATTTACTTAGGGATGCACGCATATGATGTATGAATGTGGTACAAGCCGGGGACCCCTATGATGTTATGATTATGTTTAAGTATTTAAAAGTATGATTTTAAACTAAGCATCCTTATGATATATGCATTTGCCGCATGCATCCATCCATGTTATGCATTATGTTTATGATAAGTATGTTTATGCAAAGTAGGGTTATGCAAGGTATGTTTATGCGAAATATGTTTATGCAAAGTTTGTTAAGGCAAGGTATGTTTATGCAAATGATTATGTTTATGTCCATGTTAATTATGATGCCATGATTATATTTATGTTCATGCTAAATTATGATGCCATGATTCTATTTATGTTCATGCTAAATTATGATGCCATGATTCTATTTATGTTCATGCTAAATTATGATGCCATGATTTTATTTATGTTCATGCTAAATTATGATGCCATGATTATATTTATGTTCATGCTAAATTATGATGTCATGATTTTATTTATGTTCATGCTAAATTATGATGACATGATTTTATTTATGTTCATGCTAAAAATTGTGATGCCATGATTTTATTTATGTTCATGCTAAGAATGATGCCATGATTGTGTTTATGTTTATGATAAGAAGTATGCTATGATATGTAGGATTGAAGCATTATGTTTATGTTTATGTGACGTATGGATTTTTGTGAGTAGGAAAGGGTCTTACTAAGCCTATGTGCTTATAGTCTTATTTTTCTTATACCGCTGATCAAGCAAGAGATTACTAAGGGAAGCAGCAGGAGAGGCGAGAACATGTGTGTGTGGTAGTGACATGGCCAAGGGATCCCTCTCATTTCACTTATCGCATGTTTTGTGCTCTGAAAATGCTTATTTTGGTTTTATGCTCAACTTATGATAGTTATGCCTAAGAAACAACTTACTATTCATGAAGTTTATGAATAAACTACTTGCTACCTGGAATGCTTATGGATAAGTTATGGAAATTTGATATCATGATGCTATGTATGCTGGTAATATGTTAAGTATAATTTTACCATGTCCATGAATGATAACTTAGGCATGTGTATATGATTTATGTACTAGTGGCATGGTTAATAGCATGTGTAGAAGAAAATTTTTTTTGATTCCGCTGCATTAAGATGTTTTATATGTACATGTATGGTTAACGTAACGCCGCCTTCTCGCCACACCATAAGGTGCGGGAAAAAGGCGGGCGTTACAGGTTGGTATCAGAGCAGTTTGCCATCTCACTACACACACATCAAGCCTTCTTCCTACAGTTTCCAAGTAAGTACCATTATGTATACCTTATCTTCTTTTATGATTCTAGAATATGCAAGTATGGATGATATCTAATGATTCGAGAATATGCAAGTATGAATGATGTCTTATGATGGAAAGTACTTTAGGATATGTAACTATGAACGATACTTTACCTTATTTCTATGAAATCGAATACTTTAGAATGTGATATGTGGGTAGGAATAACAATAACTTATATTAGTCATACTTGTCTTGTATGAAGAAAAGCATGGCTAGAAGACAGAGTAACAGAATTAATGAGACTACCAAGACTAAAACTATAAGAGAAAAGAATTTGAGATTAGGTTTATAATTGCGAGAGAATACCGTATTTAATATGTGGATGATGAACAACTATGAAGTGGTAGTAAGAATCTGTGAGTATCTAGAAGAGCATAAAGACAGACTACTAATAAAGCGAAGAGCGCGATTGTAATAGAAGAGTTATATTATGTACTAGATAATAATATTTATCACTTGATAGATTGTGTGGTATAGTTAGAGTAGATATGGAAAGAGCAGGGAAATAGATTGAGCTTTAAAAAAAACGATAGTTAAAGTAGAAATGAGTAATGTTATCGAATTGCTAAATATTGACTGCTTGATGAAAAACTCTGAGTGGAAAGGAATGACTTGATAAATAAATAGGAATTACTGTGTAGTAAAAGAATTGTTAACATGGATTGAGAAGTAGAGATGTGGTCTTTTAGGTTGAGTTAGATGGTCTGGTGGATTAGATTTGGATAAGAGTGAGATCTGATAGATAAAAGTAGTTAGTGTATGTAAGTCACTTGGTTAGAAATAGTAGATGTGAGAGGAGGAATGTGTAAGTAATGAGGAGATTCTCTGTATGAGTGTCATACAATCTGGAACTAAGAAGAGTTGTGAACCAAAGCAAGTTTGTACCGTTGATGAAAGTCATATATTAATATTTAGCGATGAGCCTAGAGTAAAGAGAGGATAGTGCTTTATTAATGGAGACTTAGGATGGTGCTTCATTAATGGAGACTTATTAGCTATAGTATTAAGGGACTGGAGTAGTTAGTGTAGCTATTCTAAGAGATTATAGTAGTTATGAAATAAAGACTTAGTGATGTATATCTATTAGGAACAGATTAAGGTGTAAGTTATTTGACTTTTAAAAAAAAACAGATATATATATAGTAGTAGCAATAGAGTAATATTCTTGATATAAGAAAGAGAGTGGGTAAGAACTAGATATGCAAAAGAAGGAGTGATAGACATCAGCAAATAGGACCTTAGCTATAAGTCTGTATGAAGGAACTAGATGTTAAGGTTATCAAAGGCAAGAATGTAGTAAGGACTCTAGGTCAAGCAAACTTACTAGGTGAAACGATCTAGTAAAGTATAGGTTTTGGAAAAAGGTTGATATAGGAATATTTTACAAATTCTTGTTGGAAAATAAGTAATGAGAGAGTTTTGTAAAGAATTGTATTAGCTTTATGAAATTTGGTAAAGAATATATTAGATATTCGTTGCTTAAAAGTAAGGTTATAGAGAAGTAAGATACGGAGATTATAAGAATGTGATTTTGTGATTAGAGTGGAGGAAGCATGACCGGTAAATGAGAAAAAGGATGTTTATCGTAGGAAGAGTGGAGCAAAAAGTCAGATGAAGTAATAATAAAAAAAAATTGTTTATTGTGTTTAGGTTGATAAAAAGTAAAGAGATTGGTATATTATATTTAGTTTAAACTAGATAGTAAAATCTTGGATACAAGTGTTTCGAGTTAGCTTTTAGGTTAGCATAGATTATTAGTCCAAGACTAGTTATCTGATAATGAGTTTAATATAGTATTTTAGGAATTTAATTGAGAAATTTTAGCATAATTAACAGAGACTGTATGCATTATAGGTTAGGTAGTTAAAACAAAGTAAGTAGCTCAAAGAACTAGAATAGGAAGTAATATGATAAGCGATACATGAGTTTATGTACTATGAGAAGTTATGTTACATAGAAATGAATATACTATTAAAATAGATAATAAAAGAAAGAATAATAAAGTAAGAATAGTTCTCGGAAAAAGGAGTAACGAGATTCGAGTAGAAAGGAGAAAGAGTTTGTACTTATATAAAGCTGTAATTATGTTGTCGAGGAGTAGATTTGAAGTATGATACTGAAAGTAATAAAAGAGAATCATATAATAATAATCATAATTTTCGTTTAGTTAATACAGATAAAAGATGTATGTGAGAAGCAGAGACATTGAAATCAGTGCCAGTTGAGAAGAGCTTCGGAGTAATAAGTTGGTGCATAGATGATAAACTTGTGCATAGTAAGTGAAAGTTAGAGTCTTGTTTAAAGTAGCAAATGAAATTAACCAGGAATACGTTAAATTATATTCTTTCGTGTATAGCTTAATAGTAGACAAAATTTTGACAATAAGTAATAGAAACAGTGATAAACAATTAGAGCTAGAAAAAAAAAGATGTTTGAGATTAAATCATAGTTATGTATTAGAAGCACCTAGATATAGAAATGTTGCATAACGAATAGAATGATATGATAGCACGAAGAGTAGAAGCAGTTATTTTGGTACTTAGAAATCCTAAAGATGTAGCAATTTTGATCTAAGAGTTGCATAACTAATAGACAAAAGCTAAGGAACAAGGAGGTACCCTTAGTTAAGGTCCTATGGCAAAGTCAAAGGTTCGAGGAAGCTACCTGGGAACGCGAGGACGAGATGAGACGCAAGTACCCGGAGCTATTCTAAGTTCGAGGACGAACTTTCACGAGGTATGGGGGATTGTAACGACTCGAAAAATCTTCTCAATATTTTCTTTAAAATATTGATCATGTCTAGATAGTGGTTAAGGAATCTAGAGAGACTAGTACAAATTTTAGCCTAATTATACATGATTTTCCCATTTAAATTGAGAAGCTAAGTACTAATGGGCCTTATATGGGCTTTTCTAGTATCATGGTTATTAGTGAATTTAGGTGAAATTTAATATAAATATAAATGGATTTTAATTAGGAATATTAGCATGATCATGGGTAAATTTTTGGGGAATTTTCGAAAATAATATAAAAATAAAATAAAATAAAATAGAAAAATAAAGTGCATGTACCAAGGATTGAACCTTGGACCTATGGTACCACCATGCATGTACTAACCAATTCACCTAGCAAGGGAGTGCTAGTAGAGAATGAAGTGGATTTTGGTTAAGGCTTAGGGAAAATGAAGAGTCATCCACCATGACTCTTCACTTGCCCTCTTTAATGTGGTATAAAGAGGTGGCATGGGAGTTACTTTCCTTCTTCCACCAAGTCCACCCATCTCCCTCCTCCTTCCTCATTCTAGCCAAAACCCCAAGGGGGATCTTCCCTTGGAAAAAGTTCACATAAGCCTCCATCTTGAAGATCTAAGGCCCTCTACAAGGATACAAGGGCTAAGGAGAAGTTTAGAGACAAGGGGGTTTTCTTGTTATTTTCTATTCAAGGTTTATAAGCAAGATCAAGGAAGGTAAGACTCCCTCACCTGTGGTATGATAGTTTCCGAGTTATTTTTATGATGCAATGATTTATTTGGACTATATGTGGAGAAAACCAAAGTTAGGGCCCTTGTAACTTTCGGCCACCATAGGTTTCTATGGTTGGGTTTGGATCTAACTCTCAAATGATGGTTTTTATGTTTTCTCATGTTGTAAAAGGTGTTAATAGGGGTTTATGAGGAAGTTTGACATGGTTTAGGGCTCTTGTAACTTTCGGCCAAGAGGGGTTTTAGGGCAAGAAGTTAGGTTTAACTCCAAGCAAGGATTCAAATGGCTCCCATGGTATGATATGTAAGGTAATAGATGTGAATTGAGCATTTTATGAATTTTTCATGGGCTTGTGGTCCTCTTTAGAGTTTCGACCAACACATGAATTAGGGCTAGGACTTGGAGTTAAATTCAAATAAGGGATCAAATGGTCTTCTATGACATAGTATGTATGGTATGGAATGTTAATCATGACCTATGTGAATTTCTCACGGACTTATTGTCCCTTAGGGTTTCGGCCAAGACCCTAATTTAGGGTTTGGTTTGGGTTAAGGTCTCAAGGATGCTTGAGTATAGGTTATTAAGATGTAAGTATATGGTTAAGCAAGATGTGAGGATCTTTATGTTACCAAAACCTAACTTCATATGCTAGGTATCATGACTTCGTATGTTTAGGTTATATGTTAGGTTTTTATTCATGAATGTTAAAGCCTGCAAAATAAGATTCAAAATTAATGCCAAAATATCTCAAATATAGAAAGATTTGAATCAAAAGCCAAAAATAGAGATAATACATGAAACCTAATGTAAATACAAACTTAAGCATATAAAAGTTGATCAAAACATGGATTTAAGAGCCTCAATTTATCAACAAAATGGTAGTTATCAACTCCCCCACACTTACTCTTGGGCGTCTCACACTAGCTACTAGTAAACTACTCATGTATCCCCTAGATTATTCTCAATCATAGTTAAGCAATTGAAAGGAAATTACCTAGGGTTGTTAATTCTCAAAAATCTAAGCTCAATGGACTAGTATCTTGTCCTTAAATCAACAACTTAGCATACTTCATCCATCATGACTCATTGAGATGAATTAACTCAAAAAACCTTGCAAGGGAAGTTTCAAAGTGGCTCTCTTCCTAAGTTCTACATTTAAATGAAAATGGAGCTCACTCAAACACAACATGGCTCTTGTACTACCATAGGCTTGCTTATTATCTACTCTCCACCATCATTCTTGACTTGGATCCACATCTACAAAAGCTTATTAGAACATGTTAAAGAAGATGTGAAATGATAGAAATAAAATGAAAGTTCAATGAACTTTGATACTTATGACTTATGATAAAGAAAGTAAGAAATATGACATGATGAGACAATATGGAAAGTAATATGGCATGAAAGGAAATATGGTATAATAAGAAAACATGGAAAAATTAGAGAAAGTGGAAGACTTGGACACCAAAAATTGTAACTCAATGTATTTTGCCCTCTTTTATGGATTTCCCTGGATGTGTCAGAGTTGTGGTGGAGCAAGGATTGGATAGTGCCTTTGATTCGGATGAAAAAACCTCAAGAAACAGTACTGAATCAGTGTGTTGCTCTATGCCAACCCTTCTATTCGGTCATTGGACCGATCAGACAATGCCTGATCGGTCTGGAGATCGGACTGGAAAGCTCCTGATCGGTCTGGAGACCGATCAGGTGACGATCAGTAGCTGAAACTGCAGGCTTCCTGAACTGTTTCTGCCGAGACTTTTATTCTCTTCAATCACTACTACATTAGAAATCAAACTAACTCCTTGTTCTCATCCTTACATTCAGAAAACTCATCCAACACTTGACTTCCACTTGATGTTTTCCTTTTCTTTTTTTTTATTTTCTTTTTCTCCTGTTTTTCAGCTGCTCTATTTTTTTCTATTTTTGTCTGCAGCTGAGTCACTGTTGTTTTTCCTGATTCTGAGATGTTCAACATGTCATAACAGCAATATGAAATGTTCAAACTTCCAAAACTTTTCAACTTGATAATATGGAATATGATCACCCTTTGTTCACTACTTGGAATGTGTCTTCAATATTTGAGTCAATAAAACTTTTCAGCTTTTCCAACTTGATAACTTCCTTATTCTTATTGTTTGCTGCCACTGTCAATTCTTATAAACCAATTGGCATGCATCCCCACTTCTTGATACACCAATTGATCTCTACTTCAACTCATTTCTTGCAACTGATATATGATTTTGAACTTGAGAATTTATGACAAGCCTTAGAATGGATGATTTTGAACTTGGAATGCATGGATTGCTTGATCCACCCAAGATATGGGATTCGGCAGCCTCTACATTGTCATTGCTCTTTTTTTCTTTTTTTTTGAATGCTTGATTGTCCTCAATATTTGATAGAATGCTTGCATCCTCCCCCACACTTAAACTTTTGTCCGTCTCGGGCAAAGTGACATCAAGAAACATTAAGACACCCAAGTCCAATGAAAATATTATGATGAAAATGAAGATTAGGGAAGGGAAATGGAATACAAAGTAGATAAACAAGCAATATTATGAAAATGGTATGAAAAAGGAAACAAAGTGATTCACCCTTTATAAATGTGGTCTAATAATAGAAATATGGTTTTGAAAGTGTTGGTGCCCCGGTTGATTTTGATGCGATCAACCAAGTTAGGTTAGGTCCTGTTGGTTTTAATCCCTCTGCTAAGTGTGCAGGAACTTAGGTACGGAGGAAGTCGAGCGTAAGACGCAGCGAACGAGAAGGATTGTGCAAGGAAGTGAGCCGAGGGCTCGGTGCAATCTGAGGGATGCGGAAGTTGCGGAAAAGTACGCTGGTGGACCAAGAAGGACGTGCGCGACGTCTGAGGGACGAGAAGCTTAGCGGAAGCACGTTCGAGGGGCGAAAGGCTAGAGTCGGGTTCGGGTGAACCTAACTCCGGTTCACCGAAAATCACCCAATCGACGGTTTGACGAAAAGTCAACTAAGTTGACTTTTATCAAGTCAACATTTGACTTGCAATTAAAATAATAAAGTTTTAATTATATTAAAACTTTATTTAAAGTTTCAATTTAATTAAAGTATTTAAATAAACTTTCTTTTACGTAAACGTTCTTTTACGTAAACTTTAATTTAATTAAAGTTTATTGTAACTTCAGTAAACGTTCTTCGTGGATGCATGCTGCTCAGTCAAAAAGGATGGCTTTTCGTCAACGGCAATAGGATGGCTTTTCGGCAACAGCAATTAAAGCCTCAATTAATCGGCAACGGCAATTAATCGGTTAAAGCCTCATCTTCATGCATGGTGCTCGGTCAAAAGCCATCCCCAGCAATTAAAGCCTCATCTTCATGCATGGTGCTCGGTCAAAAGCTATCTACGATCAAGATGAAACTCAATCTTGTATCAACGATCAAGATCGTATCACTCAACCTATAAATAGGCTTAGAGATTTAGATTCAATGTAATTCATTTTTTTGTAATTCTCTCTAAAGTCTAGTGTGCTTCAGTTGTAAGGCTTCTCCGCCACAAGGAGAGTTTTTTTTGCTTTAACCGTCTTGGAAGCAACGACCAAGTTGCAACCAAGGTTTTTTTAATAAACGAGTTCCTCCATTTCTTTTATTTTAGCCAGCCGTCTATTCACCCCCTCTAGCTGGACCAACCCGATCCAACAGAAAGAACCTAAGCAAGTTCTAGAGTACAATCACATGTGTGTATCACAAACAATAAGGCTAAGCCTCACTAGGTAAAAAGAATTCATCTCAAGTCATCAATTTAGATTCCATACCTAAGTAGTACTCAAGCAACCAAGAATTTTCATCCATTAGCTCAAATCCTATGTTTTAACAACCAAATTTAATTTGCTTTCAAAGGACTCTAAAATGATATAAGAAAATCTAGATGGATACATTTATTCCTAATCATGCAAGAAAACAAAGTGCCAAAAGAGATAAAATGGTATCTACACTACTGAAGCATTTATTAGCAAGAACTTGTTGTAAAAGAAAAATTATGGCTAGAAACATAAAATGGTATTCACAATGAAATAGAAATGCAAGAAGAATAAAAACTCCCCTTCAAGTTGGGTAGAGAGCACGGAGCTATTGGGACTGGGTGCATGTTGACATGGATGCGGGTTCGTAATTTTAAAATTAATTACGTGCAGCGGAAGGTTTAGCATAAATAATTTCTCAAATTATTTAACCACACATCTAAGCATGCAACCTTATCTTGTGTAGACATGATCATATATTTAAAATTTTGCAGAAACGTAAACAAATTTACGTATTACCTCGCGTAACTCGAAGGAAGGGACGAGATCCAACCGTAAGCGTCCCTTGGAAGCTTCGCCTCTATTCGCGTCCACGCCGAGTATCTTCGGGATGACTTCGCAAAGCCACGAGTTTCATGTTCTCGAGAACTACTAGATTCTCCGAGAACGCGACAAGAAAAACCAAGAGAGAAGTAATCATATCGGAAAAACTCACCACCAAGGTTGGCCGGAATCACAATTCCGGCGAGAAGGAGGAAGATGACTTGCGCCCAATCCCAAGGTGATGATGGCTGGAGAGGAAGATCATTCCAACGGAAGAACTTCGTCGCCTCGGGGCTTCTCCTTGTGCTCACGGCAAGAAGAAAAGGGGAGGAGGCTTGTGGCCGGCCAAGAGAAAGAAGGGAGGAGAGGGAGAGAGCCCAGGCAAGAATACTTCGATTATTTCGAATGATTTCCAAGCCTTGCCTTGGGTCCTTTATATAGTGGTCTCTCAACCGCCAAGTCTCTTTTTTCTTATGGAATAAATTTTCATAAGAAATTTATCATATAAATTTTCTATGATTTGTTCCACCATGCCAAGTCTTGATTTTACATCATGGTAAAAATCATATTTTAATTCATGATAAAAATCAACCAAGTCTCTTTTTTCTTATGGAAAGAAATTTCTTTATATAAATTTCTTTATCACGGTAAATCAATCCATGATTGATTTTATAAAATAAAATAAACCAATCCATGGTTCATTTTAATTTCCATGAAAAATAAATTTCTTTATATAAATTTCTTTATCATGGTAAATCAATCCATTATTGATTTTATAAAATAAAATAAACCAATCCATGATTCATTTTAATTTCTATGAAAAATAAATTTCTTTATATAAATTTCTTTATCATGGTAAATCAATCCATTATTGATTTTATAAAATAAAATAAACCAATCCATGGTTCATTTTAATTTCCATGAAAAATAAACCAAACCTTGGTTTATTATAAAAAATTTATATCATCCATAATTTTATAAAACAAACCACAGTTGGTTTATTTTATAAATTGAACCAAACAATTTGGTTCTCTCCCTTTATTGTGGCCGGCCAAGCAAAGAGGGTGGGGACCCTCTTTGGCCGGCCTATCCAAGCCACGCCCCAATGAATTAAACTCATTTAATTCATCTATTAAGTGTTGGTGCAGGAAGCACCATATCGAACCTTGTTTTGATATTGGCAAAGGATTCAAAGTTAAGTATTATTTGTTATGTAACAATGTTACTTGAGTGTGCAGGAAAAGTCCTAGCGAAGGGCTTCTAGGCACCTGGCGAAGGACTGCCAGGAAACAAAGTCCTAGCGAAGGAATGCTAGGCACCTGGCGAAGGACTGCCAGGAAACAAAGTCCTAGCGAAAGGCTGCTAGGCACCTGGCGAAGGACTGCCAGGATACAAAGCCCTAGCGAAGGACTGCTAGGCACCTGGCGAAGGACTGCCAGTATCCAAGCCCTAGCGAAGGAATGCTAGGCACTGGCGAAGGAATGCCAGGGTACAAAGCCCTAGCGAAGGACTGCTAGGCGCCAGGCGAAGGACAGCTTGGACTGAAGCCCTAGTGAAGGAATGCTAGGCACCGGGCGAAGGACATCTCAGAATCAAAGACCTGGCAAAGGACCGCTAGGCAAAAGTCCAACCAAAGGAGCGGTTGGCATCATGTATATTCTCCCGAGAGGAGTAGGTGAGGACGCGTTCCCCGTCGAGGGAACAGTAGGCGTCGGTTCGACCTAGGGTTCCATTTAGGAGACCCAAAGTCAGAACCAAGACAGCTAAGACTGTATAAAATAATCACTTAATGTTTTGTTGTGTTTTGGACTGACCCTGGATGCAGGTCCGAAGGAACGAGTGTCTGCAGCTCAGAGAGCCTCAAAGGAGTGAGGCAACAGCTGACCAGGGAGCCCGGAGTGTCCCGGGCGCCCCCAAGGTGAACACAAAACACACAAATAAGAAGCGCACTTCAACAGTACATCCTGCGGGCGCCCCCGTGCTCCCGGGCGCCCTCGCTGCTCCCGGGCGCCCCCAGCGTCCCGGGCATCCCCAACAGCAAGCGTCGATGCGCAAGCCAGCGAAGTAAGAGATAAAAGTTTGACCCGGTCAACCCGGGCGCCCCGGTTAAAGCTGATCCCGAAGTCAAAGGGATCAGAAGCTGACCAAGATCAAGCCGGATCAAATGCCACGTGGGGGGGGGGTGGGCGCCCCCGACGATCCGGGCGCCCCCAGGGCTATTTAAAGGCCCCTCGACCCCATGGCTCAAAGCATCAATTCACTCAACGCTTCTATGCTTTTCTACTCTCGCGCTCTCCTCCGAAAACCTCCCGACACGATACTCAAGCGCCGACGACGTCCAACTGCTCCGAAACTACCATATACCTCGGACGTCGGTAAAGAAGAGTGATTTTTAAATTTACTGCAGTTACTCTGTAATCAATATTTGTAAATTATTTTTGCGCCTCATATAGAATTGCCCAAAGTAAACGGTCAACGACCGTGGGCCTTGGAGTAGGAGTCGACCTAGACTCCGAACCAAGTAAAATCTCCCGTGTTAGCGTTGTGTGTTTTTAACTTCCGCTGTGTAATTTTTCTTAGTTTTCAAATCCGAACGTTTTACGATATTCACCCCTCTCTATCGGTTCTCTCGATCCAACAAGTGGTATCAGAGCGGGGAAGCTCAAATTTGGTGCAACCACCAATTTGGGAGTTTTTCGGATTTACGAAATTTTTTATTTTATTTCCTTTCTTTTTGTTAATTAACACCACTCGATCTTTTCCGCTTTATTATTTCAAATAAATAATATCTGTAGGTGTATTAACACCACCGCTTTATTACGCCTTTTTCAATTTTGAATGCTCATTTTTTCACCATAAGTTAGAATTAATAAAACAATCAATTTTTGAAAATTTGTAATAAATTTTTTAATTATTATTTTAATATTTTTTCTCAAAATCCGTGCTACCTTAATTCGAGCATTCTTTTTAACATTAAATTCTTACTGTTTCATCATTAATCAAAATTGATAAAGCTAATATTTTCAAAAATTTGTCATAAATTTTCTATTATTATTTTAATATTTTACCTCGAAATTCATGTAATATTTATTTTGGGTTATTTTTCTTCCTTCTCCCGCACTACTAATCCAAGACCAAGTTTTGGTACACTTTTGTTGTTTCTTTGTGTGTATAAGGTTAAACTAAATGGCCAACCAAGAGTGGAACAGTGCCCGTCCACCGCTATTCTCCGGCGAGAACTTCAATTATTGGAGAAGTCAAATGGAGTTCCATTTGAAGGCCCATATGGATATATGGATGATCATTCAAACAGGGTTCTCCCTTCCTATAGAAGATGGACAATCAATTGAGTGGGACAAACTGGATGAACCAACGCTCAACCAAATTGAGATAGATGCAAGGGCAACTGCAATTCTTCAGTGTGGTCTAACCAACGAACAACTCAAGCTAGTCGGTTCAGTTGGATGTGCTAAAGAGATGTGGGAGAAGCTAATCAACCTACACGAAGAGAGCTCCAATATTGAGGTCTTTGAAGGAGAGATGTTCGAATCATCAGACGAATCAAATGAAGAAGAAGATCAAGTATGCGGTCTTGCACTCTCGGTCCAAGTACAAACAACCGAGTCAGAGTCTGAACCCGAATCCAAGCCAGATTTAGAAAACGAAACTGAGACGGTAATTGATTTTAAATTCTTTTCAAAATTAGTATTAAATAATCAAATAGATACTGTAATGGTCGAGGAAGGTGTAAATTCTATTGCAGGGAAAACTCCAAGAGAACTGCAAAAGAAGCCTCAACCAGTACCTGAGTCCGACTCAGACTCAGAATCTGACGACGAAGGAAGGGATCCTTGGAAACTGGTCCTTGGCACGCGACCACTACAAAATACTGAAGAAACAATCAAGCAAAAGAAAGATGGGTAACTTTAATTCATATAAAAATTTAATTCATAATATTGCTGTTTTTCAAAATCTAGAATATTATTACGATTATGATATAACTTAGATCATTTTTTTTGCTTCAATTGTATGCTTCTTTTTATTTTAATTTTTATTTTTTTTGCTTAAAATTAGGATTGATTAGTTTAAGGACAAAAGAGTTAATTGAAATTTGAACAACATAGTATTGGGTGGAGGTGAGATGATAGTACGTTAGGGAAACCTTTATGGTGGAACTAGCCGAAGCTACCGATCCAAGACCCAAACTAGTTAGACCAGAATTTATCAAAAAGTAATTTTGAAGATGAAATTTCACTAAAAGTCTTTGTCTAAGAAAGGGTTGATGATCCAATAAGGCTACGACCAAAGAAGGACTTGTGCCTCGCCAAGACCTGGAAGCTAATTTTTGAAGTTCAAATTCAATTTACTCTTTGTTAAATTCGAATCTAACACAAATTTTCAGTTAATTTTAGATTCAAACATTTCTTCTCAAAATAAATTTAAATTGTATTTAAAATTAATTCAACTTTTTAAAATTAATCATAGTCTTTTCAAAATAAATCTTTCTACTAAAATCTATCTCACAAAAACCCGACCCATAAGGTCAACATGTTTGATCACGTAGAACTGGGTGAGATATCTAGGACCTAAAAGTATAATTCACTATCCTTTTAAATGAAAAGGTTTGCAAAAGTTATGCAAACTTATCCCTATTTTGTTTTGTCAATTTATTGTACTATACCCCACTTTTTCATTTCTAACATTTTTTTTGATATGAAATTTCATGTTAAATATTTTGATAGACTCGTTTTAAATATAATCTAGGGCGTGTTTTGTTTTAGTCATCGATTGGTCAAAATTGGTCAAAACAGTCAACCCTAGTCAACATAGTCAAACCTGCTTAACACTGAAACCCCTTAAGGAACTTAGATAAAAGTCAGACTGTGTCGGATACAGGGGGAGTTTCTTTTAATACTTTTCGAAAAATTTAATTTTTTTTTTAAACCTTACGCTCTAAATCCTATTATCATCTCGATAAGGTTTTCAAAAATTGATTCAAAAACCTTAGTATACTACTATCTGTTTGAAAAATTATCATCATTTCAAAATATTTTTCGAAAACTATGTTATCACTTCAAGTTATGTTTTCAAAAATGTATCTCCTTGAAAATTATCATACTCAGAAGGTTATTCAAAATTATTCTTTTGATTTTAATAAACCCTAAAGACACAGAGGAAGGTCCACTTCATGATCTACAAGGACTCCTAGGATGTGTCAAATTTAGGGGGAGTTTGAGTCAAAAGAAGAATTTCTGAAATGTTTTTGGTAATTATTCGTGTTGAAATTGTTAGATAAATTCCTTTGATCTGAACTGAACCCTAAAAACTTAGAGGAAGAATACTTGTGGTCAACAAGCTTCCAAGGACTGTATCAAGTTTAGGGGGAGGTCAAATCAAAAGAGTTATTAAACATTTCTAAATAATATGTTTTCATAAACATGTCGAAAATATAAGTAATTTGTCTTACAAAATATTATTTTAAAATATTTTTGTGGCTTATAAAATTATTTTTGAAATACCCTAGAAAATAATACTTGACATTGGAAAATTTCCAGGACACTTAGGAAAATATCCTTGTAGTTAACAAGGTTTCTTAGGATTGTGTCAGACTGGAAAAGAAATCTAGTCAAGTAAAATATTATGTTTTCAAAATGCATAATACTTTTCAAAAATTACTTACATTTTTTCAAAGTCTAATA
Organism: Boesenbergia rotunda; assembly: GCA_024364735.1. NCBI lineage: Eukaryota > Viridiplantae > Streptophyta > Magnoliopsida > Zingiberales > Zingiberaceae > Boesenbergia > Boesenbergia rotunda. Next base: position 83,123 of record JAGFNQ010003449.1, read on the forward strand.
GTTTTCAAAAACAGTACTTAGATTTTTCAAAAAGGCTCAACCTGTTTTTTAAAGTACTCGCATATTTTTCAAAAATGCATATTTTTCAAATAATACTTATATTTTCTAAAAATGCATAATATCTTTCAAAGTGACTTATATTTTTCAAAGATACAATGTACTTGCATCTCTCAAAAAGCTCAATATCTTTTAAAGTACTGGTATTTTTCAAAATATTCAAAACAAGTAATCTTATTGATAAATTTTTTTTTGCTTGTCATGCATAGACTCAATGCAAATATACACTTGACTCTAATACTACTTTTTTGCATCAATTCTTCACTCTTTCAAAATGTTGTTACTTAGAAACTATTATAATTTTTGACATTATTCTCAAACATTTATGTTTTCAAAACCCATAAGCTCTGATACACAAATTTTAAATGTCTTTCAAAATTTTTTTTTGTTGATATATGGCCTAGGGGGAGAGTAGAAAAAGTAAAAATTAAATTCTTCTTTAAAACTTCTTCCCTTTTCCAAAAAAAATTTATTTTAGAAATGGCCTAAAACATAAGGAGAAGAATTTCACATTAAGGGGGAGAGAAAGGAATTTTTTCTGTGCTTCAAAAACTCAAAACTCCCTATTACGAACCTTGTTCGCCCATGTATGTTTTTGATATATGTCAAAGGGGGAGGGAAGGTCAAAGTTAAGTGTTTTAAGTGTTTTATAACACAAATATTCAGGGTTTTAGGGGGAGTATGAAAAATAAATATTTTTTTTAACTCTACATTTATTCTATCATAAACAGTTATACTTCATTATTTACCTTATGTTCTTAACTGTTATAAGCTTTTACTTAACTCTGAATTGTGTTGCCATAAATTAAAAAGGGGAAGATTGTTGGTGCAGGAAGCACCATATCGAACCTTGTTTTGATATTGGCAAAGGATTCAAAGTTAAGTATTATTTGTTATCTAACAATGTTACTTGAGAGTGCAGGAAAAGTCCTAGTGAAGGGCTGCTAGGCACCTGGCGAAGGACTGCCAGGAAACAAAGTCCTAGCGAAGGAATGCTAGGCACCTGGCGAAGGACAGCCAGGAAACAAAGTCCTAGCGAAAGGCTTCTAGGCACCTGGCGAAGGACTGCCAGGATACAAAGCCCTAGCGAAGGATTGCTAGGCACCTGGCGAAGGACTGCCAGTATCCAAGCCCTAGCGAAGGAATGCTAGGCACTGGCGAAGGAATGCCAGGGTACAAAGCCCTAGCGAAGGACTGCTAGGCGCCAGGCGAAGGACAGCTTGGGACTGAAGCCCTAGTGAAGGAATGCTAGGCACCGGGCGAAGGACAGCTCGGAATCCAAGACCTGGCAAAGGACCACCAGGCAAAAGTCCAACCAAAGGAGCGGTTGGGATCAGGTATAGTCTCCCGAGAGGAGTAGGTGAGGACGCGTTCCCCGTCGAGGGAATAGTAGGCGTCGGTTTGACCTAGGGTTCCATTTAGGAGACCCAAAGTCAGAACCAAGACAGCTAAGGCTGTATAAAATAATCACTTAATGTTTTGTTGTGTTTTGGACTAACCCTGGATGCAGGACTGAAGGAACGAGTGTCTGCAGCTCAGAGAGCCTCAAAGGAGTGAGGCAACAGCTGACCCGGGCGCCCGGAGTGTCCCGGGCGCCCCCAAGGTGAACACAAAACACACAAATAAGAAGCGCACTTCGACAGTACATCCTGCGGGCGCCCCCGCTGCTCCCGGGCGCCCTAGCATCCCGGGCGCCTCCAACAGCAAGCGTCGAAGGCAAGCCAGCGAAGCAAGAGATAAAAGTTTGACCCGGTCAACTCGGGCGTCCCGAGCGCTCCGGGTGCCCCGGTCAAAGCTGATCCCGAAGTCAAAGGGATCAGAAGCTGACCGAGATCGAGCTGGATCAAATGCCACGTGGGGGGGGGGGGGCGCCCCCGACGATCCGGGCGCCCCTAGGGCTATTTAAAGGCCCCTCGACCCCATGGCTCAAAGCATCAATTCACTCAATGCTTCTACGCTCTTCTAGTCTCACGCTCTGCTATGGAAACCTCCCGACACGATACTCAAGCGCCGACGACGTCCAACTGCTCCGAAACTACCATCTACCTCGGACGTTGGTAAAGAAGAGTGATTTTTAAATTTACTGCAATTTCTCTGTAATCAATATTTGTAAATTATTTTTGCGCCTCATATAGAATTGCCCAAAGTAAACGGTCAACGACCGTGGGCCTTGGAGTAGGAGTCGACCTAGGCTCCGAACCAAGTAAAATCTCTCGTGTTAGCGTTGTGTGTTTTTAACTTCCGCTGTGCAACTTCTCTTAGTTTTCAAATCCGAACATTTTCCTATATTCACCCCCCCTCTATCGGTTCTCTCGATCCAACATTAAGTCTTCAAAAGACTTAGCCATTTTACGCTTCCGATGCGACTCTGAAAAATTCAGATTCGACTTATCGTTTGGCTCAACCAAACCTAATCTCTCTCGATTGGAAAATCCAATTTTCAACTCGTTTTAAATCCCTTGGATTACTCGTAGTGCGTGTGACTAAATAGGCTTTCGATTTATGTTGGCCGTCTATAATTAACCAATTATAGAACGATCATGAGTGACACCTAGTAGTACATCATGATCCCCAATTAATCGAAAGATCAACGGTTGACTTCAGAAATAATTCTGAAACCCTTCAGCAGCTATAATGAATGTGACTCATTCCCTTCACCATCTTATACCCACTTGGTTCAGGACATGGTTTATGTGTGTCAGTCCCCACTAGGCTGACTACGTCACACCTAGCCCAAGTAACATTTTCTCGTCCTACGGATTCTAATTACTCTCATGTATCTAAGAGATTCATACTCTGAACATGTCATGCTCTGGCCAGAGGCTTCGAGTAACAATCCGACGATAGGCCTTGGGTATACATCTCCTCGCAAGGAGTGGTGAATCCTTTGTAGGCTGTTCAAACATCTTCGGGCACTTCGGCTTATACCCAATCATCCTGGGTCTACACCTCCTTGGAGATGCTTGCTTAAGATGTCAAAGTATAAGTCTCCATGACCAAGATGACTTGAACACCGCAAGTCAATGGAACATCGCACTTAAGCTGCAGTAAGAACTTTATTGACATATCTATATGTAGATTACCATATGAAGTTTTACAGCCAGTCACTCCAATGAACTAGTTCCCTTAACTAGCATTCATGTTTATCTCCGGACATCCCAATGTCACCAGCCAGTGAGAATCAGCTGATTAGAGAATAACCCATGCTAGTCTCAATAGAATTGATAGTGTCTGTATTTATCAATTCATCGACTAGGGACAATTTCAATACTTCACATTTGCACATGTAGAGATAATCACTTGTTGTGAATTCATCACAAATTCTCTCATGCTGTGAATTGTATTGCGGATATTCAGTAAATGAGTTTAAGATCTCAATCAAATACATAAACATGTATACTTAAATAGTGAATATTCATTTATTAAAATAAATGATTACAATCATAAGACGATTACCTTACACTAGTGGAAAAAAGGCTTTTAACACTGGTTATTTTCGACATTTAACACCGGTTCCGGAACCGGTGTTGATCCAGCCGGCATTGTAAGTATAGACTTTTAACACCGGTTAACAAACCGGTGTAATATATAGATTTAACACCGGTTAATAACCGTTGTTATAAGTTCAATTATGAGGCGGGAAAGCCATTTTAGACACCGGTTATTTTAAATAACCGACGTTCAAACATCATTTTTAACACCAGTTCTGGAAACAACCGGTGTTAAAACATCATTTTTAACACCGGTTCTGGAAACAACCGGTGTTAAAACATCATTTTTAACACCGGTTCTGGAAACAACCGGTGTTAAAAATGATGTTTTAACACCGGTTCTAGAAACAACCGGTGTCAAAAGTCTTAATTTTTTATATAAATTTCATATTTATTTTTATTTATAATTTTTCTAGACATATAAAAGAACACAATAATATAATAGTTTATCCATAATCAATAACACACCATGAATTAAGTAAATGCAACATCCAATTAGTTTCAAAAACAAAACAATCCTTGTATTTTACAACTATCTATTTTTCTTTCAACAAAAGCAAAATGTAAATCAAATAACACATTATACTCCTACTCGCTATGTGATTTTCCAAGCAAAGACAATGTAGAAGCTTGCCACACGAGTTTGCAAGTAACGGTCTAGTCCAAGATCAAATAGTGAGGAGTACGTTGCAGAACTTCGACCAGCTTAGCATTCCCATCTCTTATAAGCGTCTTGCATATTTCCATACAGTACTTGAGTCAAGCTTGAATTTCTTTTCATGCTTTGGCGTGCAGTGGCTACCAGTCGATTGCGAAGCAACTGTGAGAAAATTCCAATGAAAAAATATCAAATAATGCTACGGAGAGAGAAGCAATATAATCAATCATTCACAATTTGGAGCTTACTTGGTGTTTGAGGGTGGCCAAACTTTTCGTGTGCATTGGAGATTGTGGGATGACACCATTTGAAGGTGGAACTCCAATAAGACCACATAACAAGGTCTGGCCAGCAAAACCAAGTAAATGATTCAGGAGTCAGATGCCATTTGAGATTTAACCAAAGAACTAGCTAGAGATAGATAGATTAAGGTATAGTACCAAGAATCCCAAAACCAGTAAATCATAATGAATGATGGGGGTTTCTCAGATTGAACTCCTTCTGTTGAGCAATCCTTTGGCCCCAGTAAGAACATGCAACAAATTACATGCTCCTGTATCTTGTTCACTGAACATCAAAAGCTATGTGCCTTGAGAAGCAAATCAAAATAAAAAAAAAATTGCAAAATGAGACCTTCACTTCCAGTATGATCTTCATGCATAATACATGTACAAACTGTTCAAGGCAGCACAAGTAATTAAATTTTCTGTCGGGTGCCACGCTAAATGAAGCATTTTGAATGTGAAATCATAAGAATTCCCATTAGCAAGTGAGTATATATGCTCCTGTGGCATTTAAGCTAACATGAGATGGCATAGAACAGAATATTACAGGGATGAAAACAAATATAATAAAGAGGTCACAACTCACAAACCTTGTCTAATAATACGTGTTAAGCTGCACAGAGATATCGCAGGCTTCAGGTTTTGCACTTGCAGCCCATACCTGATGCTTCAATCTAAAGAGGTCACAACTCATTAGATTTAAATTTCCAATTAAACCTAACCCGTAGTTTAAACTAATAGTTCTCCCAAAAGCCCACGGCTAGCACCAAATCAAGGTGCTGCCAATTGTTTCAACTCCTACTGCAGTTTACAGCTCACGGCAACAACCTAGAAGCACCCCTCAAGCTTCAAATTCTTAAATCGCAGTTTCATCAGAGAATTGAATCCCTACAGAACCCTAGCCCAACCATCAGAACATACATCCAAGGTTTAACCATCACCAAGAACTTGAACTCACCTGAAACAGCAAGCTAACTCCCTGCTTCAATCCAAAAATTTGCTAATGAATCCATGGATATCTTCTTCCCAGCAACCCCTCCTAAACAGGAATTCAGAACAGCCCTCACCAACAGAATTCGAGAACACAAAAGAATGGATAAACATTCAAAGATTAATACCTGCTGGGACTCACGCAACTTTCCTCCTGTGTACCTCCGACCCTATAGCCGACACACCGAAAATAAAGCCAAGGAAAAGAAGGGGTTCTGCAGTCGTTGCTCCACCGCCAGAGAAAGAACAATCGCCTGCTAGTTTGTGTGGAGAAGAGGAAGAAGGAGCGGAGCTACGGCTAGGGCTCGCGAAAAAGGGGAGGAGGAGAGATCGAGAAGCGGCTGTTGGCTGCGGCTTCGCGAGGGGAGGAAGAGAAATCAGCGCTTGCGGCTAGGGCATGGGCGAAGTCAGCGGCTAGGGCACGGGCGAAGTCTGCGGCTAAGGGGTTGCGGCCGAAAGCTTTAAAAACAAAAAAAAGGGCCTTTTTGCAAAAAGGCCCTTCATGTTTCCTAAATTTCACATTCCACCCTTAGGGTTAATGTTTTAACCATTTAACCCTTCTATACTTAATAATTTAACCTCAACTTTTTTTTTATAGGGTTAAATTATTTACACTTCGAATTTTTTTTACCCCGTATTTTACACCGTGTGTCGCACACAGCCCGCTAGGGTTGCAAGAAACAAATTAAGCAGAGGAAATATATGACCGACCAAAAGTTAGACTATTATAATTGACATGTATGACTTAATTAAGAACAAGGCATGCGCGCGAAAAACATATGACCACGGTTATTTACAAAACCATAGTCAAATATATTTTTAACACCGGTTGTTAAAAGAACCGGTGTTAANGTGTTAGTGATATGAGAAAAGTGTCCTAAGGCAATCGCCTTATGATTGTAATCATTTATTTTAATAAATGAATATTCACTATTTGAGTATACATGTTTATGTATTTGATTGAGATCTTAAACTCATTTACTGAATGCCCGCAATACAATTCACAACATGAGAGAATTTGTGATGAATTCACAACTAGTGATTATCTCTACATGTGCAATTGTGAAGTATTGAAATTGTCCCTAGTCGATGAATTGATAAATACAGACACTATCAATTTTGTTGAGACTAGCATGGGTTATTCTCTAATCAGCTGATTCTCACTGGCCGGTGACATTGGGATGTCCGTAGATAAATATGAATGCTAGTTAAGGGAACTAGTTCATTGGAGTGACTGGCTGTAAAACTTCATATGGTAGTCTATAGATAGATATGTCAATGAAGTTCATACTGCAACTTAAGTGCGATGTTCCTTTGACTTGCGGTGTTCAAGTCATCTTGGTCATGGAGACTTATACTTTGACATCTTAAGCAAGCATCTCCAAGGAGGTGTGAACCCAGGATGATTGGGTATAAGCTGAAGTGCCCGAAGATGTTTGAACAGCCTACAAAGGATTCACCACTCCTTGCGAGGAGATGTATACCCAAGGCCTATCGTCGGATTGTTACTCGAAGCCTCTGGCCATACCATGACATGTTCAGAGTATGAATCTCTTAAATACATGAGAGTAATTAGAATCCGTAGGACGAGAAAAAGTTACTTGGGCTAAGTGTGACGTAGTCAGCCTAGTGGGGACTGACACACATAGAGCATGTCCTGAACCAAGTGGGTATAAGATGATGAAGGGAATGGGGCACGATTCATTATAGCTGCTGAAGGATTTCAGAATTGTTTCTGAGGTCAACCGTTGATCTTTCGATTAATTGGGGATCATGATGTACTACTAGGTGCCACTCATGATCGTTCTATAATTGATTAATTATAGACGGCCAACATAAATCGAAAGTCTATTTAGTCACACGCACTACGAGTAATCCGAGGGATTTAAAACGAGTTGAAAATTGGATTTTCCAATCAAGAGAGATTAGGTTTGGTCGAATCTGAATTTTTCAGAGACGCATCGGAAGCGTAAAATGGCTAAGTCTTTTGAAGACTTAATAGATGAATTAAATAAGTTTAATTCATTGGGGCGTGACTTGGATGGGCCGGCCAAAGAGGGTCTCCATCCTCTTTGCTTGGCCGGCCACAACAAAGGGAGAGAACCAAAGTTTTGGTTCAATTTATAAAATAAACCAAGTGTGGTTTGTTTTATAAAATTATGGATGATATAAATTTTTATATAATAAACCAAGATTTGGTTTATTTTTCATGGAAATTAAAATGAACCATGGATTGGTTTATTTTATTTTATAAAATCAATCATGGATTGATTTACCATGATAAGAAAATTTATTCCATAAGAAAAAAGGAGACTTGGTCGGTTTTTTTCATGAATTAAAATATGATAAAACTTGGCATGATGGAATAAGTCATAGAATATTTATTCCATAAGAAAAAAGAGACTTGGCGGTTGAGAGAAGGACCCAAGGCAAGGCTTGGAAATCAATCGAAGTATTCTTGCCTGGGCCTCTCTCCCTCTCCTCCCTTCTTCTTCTTGGCCGGCCACAAGCTTCTCCCTTCTTCTTGCCGTGAGCACAAGGAGAAGCACCGAGGCGACGAAGTTCTTCCGTTGGGACGATCTTCCTCTCCGACCATTATCACCTTGGGATTGGGCGCAAGTCATCTTCCTCCTTCTCGCCGGAATTGTGATTCCGGCCAACCTTGGTAGTGAGTTTTTCCGATGTGATTACTTCTCTCTTGGGTTTCTTGTCGCTTTCTCGGAGAATCTAGTAGCTCTCGAGAACACGAAACTCGTGGCTTTGCGAAGTCATCCCGAAGATACTCGGCGTGGACGCGAATAGAGGCGGAGCTTCCGAGGGACGCTTACGGTTGGTTCTCGTCCCTTCCTTCGAGTTACGCGAGGTAATACGTAAATTAGTTTACGTTTCTATAAAATTTTAAATATATGATCATGTCTACACAAGATAAAGTTGCATGCTTAGATGTGTGGTTAAATAATTTGAGAAATTATTTATACTAAACCTTCAGCTGCACGTAATTAATTTTAAAATTACGAACCCGCATCCATGTCAACATGCACCCGGTCCCAACAGTGGTATCAGAGCCGGTTAGTGTTCGACATAATCATATAATTATTTTTGCGGAAAACTTTGTCATGATCTCAATTTTGAAAAATTTTCCAATTATGGAAACTTTCCAATTATGGTAAATTTCTGATTTAGGAATTTCAAGGTTTGGAAATCCTCATGAAATTTTGCAAACTTTTGAAATACCTCTGTTTCTGAAATTTTATGATAATTGTGAAAACTTTCCATTTTTGGAAACTTTTCAATTTTGGAAAATTTCCAATTTTGGAAATACGTAAGTTTTCTTTGTACCAGAAACTTACAATTATTCTGAAAGCCTTTTATTTCCTGGAAACTTTTTATTTATGGAAAGCTCGCAATTTTGGGCACTTTCTTTCAAGAAAGTCTAGACAAATTATGGGAATATTAATTGGCATTTAAATTCATAATTAGAAATTAAATTATTTACAAAATTCTTTATTTTGGATTGAGCTTCGGGGAGCCGTCCAATTTAAAGTTAGTTGTTATAATTAAATTTCCTAAATTGAATTTAAACTGTCAAATGTTTAATTTGGATTGAGCCTCGGGGAGCCGTCCAAATTATATTATCAATAAATTCTTATTTTGGATTGAGCCTCGGGGAGCCGTCCAAATTAAGTTATTGATATTAATTTTCCATAAATAAAATATGTGATCAAATCTTGGAAATTTTGAGGTGAATCTCAAATGATAATTTCCTTATTTGATTTATGAGGTGATGCTTTTACATATTATTGTCTCCAAAATTAATTAGGAAAATTATTTCCTATAGAGTATATTTCCTTAAATAAGATTTTCATGAAAATAATATGTGGTTGAATTAAGGGAATCTGTCTCTTAATTTAATAAGATTTGATTTAGAGAAATCAAAGTCTTAAACATATTATTTCCGAAATTTATTATGATAATTTAGGAAATTGTTTCCCAAAACAATTCCTTGAATAAAGTATGAAATTAGAATTAGGAAATCCGGTTCCTAATTCAATTAATGAGACTTGATAAATTAAGTCACATATATACTTTATTAAGGAAATCGTGAGTACATGACATAATTATATGTCATGAATGTGCTTAAAAGAAAAAGATGAGACCCAAAACCCCTTACAAAATATTAAGGCCAACACCTTCCATTAATATGGTTAGAACCGGAGTTTTGTTTCTCATTTGGGTTGATGGACACATCCATGCCCAGCTTGAACCTCAACATGTTCAAACCATAGAATTAGTTTATGATTAATATAGTTGGAGTTAGAAATCAATCCTTAGTTTTGGTTGTTGGACACATCCAAGCCTGACTAAACGGTTGAATGAGTTCCAACCATATTAAAACTATTTCTTGATTAATGGGTCAGCCTTAAGCTTGGAGCATCGATTTGTTGTGTCACAGCCAAGGTCGATGTAAAGAGAGGTGCAGTTGGGTGATATGTATATTGTTGCATACTTGTTAATGAGTTAACAACCCAATGATATATGCAAACATTCAATTAGTTGATAGCATAATGTGATAGTTACATATGTGTAATATGTAATCGGTATAATTACCTACCTTCATAGCTAAGAATAACTTGATGGACTCCAGCCATGGTTGTTCTTATCTATGGTTGGATATCAACCTATTTGGAGATGTTCCTACGATCTCCCGAATTGATAAAAAGGGTTATTCAATTCGAAAAATAAATAGGATTTAATTAATGTATATTGATGGATTCTTTATCATTCTCATCACATAACCTCAATTTGTATTTCTAGGATAATCACCTGATCATGTCTTCTCTGAATTTGCGTTCCATTTTGGACACCAATAAGTTAACTAAGGCCAAAAGGATTGAAAAGACACCAAAAGGCACTTGCCATCACTGCGGCAAGGAGGGCCACTACCGAAGAAACTGTAAGGTTTATCTTGAGTCCTTAAAGAAAAAGGCATCCGATGCCCCATCCTCTTCAGGCATCTTCGTTATTGAATGTCACTCTAATTCCTCGTACACCTGGGCACCTGATACTGGGTGTAGCTCACATATATGTAATGACATACACGGGCTAAGGAATAGAAGAAGACTCGTCAAGGGAGAAGCGAATTTGCGAGTTGGAAATGGTGCAAAGATTGCTGCTATTGCCATCGGAAGATATTTGCTAAAGCTCCCTACTGGACTTGTCTTAGAATTGGATAACTGTTATTTTGTTCCTTCGTTAATAAAGAACATTGTATCTATTTCATGCTTGAATGAAAAGGGTTACCATTTAACTTTTAGTAACAATTGCTGTTACATAACATTAAATGGTGTTCTTTATGGGACCGGAACTTTATGCAATGGTATCTACACGTTAGATTTATCCGGTGACGTTTTCAATATCGAAGTTAGCAACAAACGTGCTCGAATAGATAATCAAATAGACTCCTATACGTGGCATTGTCGTCTTGGCCATGTAAGCAAGAAACGCATGACCAAATTACACCGATGTGGAATTCTGGAATCATTTGAATCTGGTTCATTTGATACATGCGAATCATGCTTAAAAGGCAAGATGACCAAATTACCCTTTTTCGAAAAAGGTAAACCAGTGGGAGAATTGCTTGGTCTAATACATACTGATATATGTGGACTAATGTCAACTCTTGTACAAGGATGCTATAGCTACTTCATTACCTTTATCGATGATCACTCACGATTCGGGTATGTGTTCTTAATGAAACACAAATCTGAAGCTTTTGAGAAATTCAAAGAGTTCAGAAGTGAAGTAGAGAAACAACTTGGCAAAAGTATTAAGATACTTCGATCCGATCGGGGTGGTGAATACTTAAGTCAAGAGTTTCAAGATTATCTTAGGGACAATGGGATATTGTCTCAATGGACTCCGCCATATATACCACAACATAATAGTGTATCTGAGAGGCGTAACCGAACCTTGATGTACATGGTTAGATCTATGATGAAACATGCAACTCTTCCAAAATCCTTTTGGGGCTATGCGCTTAAGACAGCTGTTTACTTGCTAAACAGAGTCCCGACCAAGGTAGTCTCTACTACTCCATATGAGACGTGGAATAGTAAGAAACCTCATTTATCTCACCTAAAGATATGGGGTTGTCTTGCTTATGTAAAGCGGACTGTATCAGACAAATTGGATACTAAGTCTGATAAATGTCTATTTATTGGATACCCTAAGGAAACGAAGGGTTACTAATTCTATCATCCCTTGGAACAAAAGGTGTTTGTTTCTTGGCATGCTGTATTTCTAAAAAAAGAATTTCTTTTACAAGAAAACAGTGGGAGTAGCATTGAACTTGAAGAAGTTCAAGAAACTCCAATAGACATTACAGAGACACCTAGTCTAGACCAACAACCAATAACTCATAATGATGAGCTATCAGTTGAACCTAAAACGACACCACTTCTTCGTAGGTCTGATAGGACATGCAATATTCCAGAGAGATACGGATTTCTCATAAGTGAATCGAACGACGTGTTACTTATTAACAATGACGAACCTATCAGTTATGAAGAAGTTCAGAAAAATTCAGAAAGGGATAAATGGCTTGAAGCTATGAAGTCGGAAATGGATTCCATGTACAAAAATCAAGTATGGGACTTGGTTAACCCACCTGAAGGGATTAAGCCCATAGGGTGCAAGTGGGTTTTCAAGAAGAAAATCAACATGGAAGGTAATGTTGTTACCTTTAAGGCTAGATTAGTGGCAAAAGGATATCGTCAGAAACAAGGAATTGATTATGACGAAACCTATTCGCCAGTAGCTATGCTTAAATCCATTCGGATGCTCCTGGCCATAGTAGCTCATTATGATTATGAGATATGGCAAATGGATGTGAAAACAACTTTCCTTAATGAAAACCTTCTTGAGGATGTATACATGATATAACCTGAAGGTTTCACATCGGTCAATAAAACCAAAGTATGCAAGTTTCGACGATTCATATATGGACTAAAGCAAGCATCCAGGTGCTGAAACATCCGTTTTGATGAGACAATCAAAGAGTTTGATTTCTCATAAAATCCTGACGAACCTTGTGTGTACAAGAAGGTTAGTGGGAGTGCAGTCGTATTCCTGGTGTTATATGTCGATGACATATTACTTATAGGAAACGATATATCAGTCTTACAGTCAGTTAAAATTTGGTTGTCCAAAACTTTCTCCATGAAAGACCTGGGAGAAGCAACCTATATCCTTGGGATTAGAATCTATAGAGATAGGTCAAAACGGTTGCTTGGTCTTTCGCAGTCTACATATATAGACCGAGTGCTAGAAAGGTTTAGCATGTCGGAATCCAAGAAAGGTTACCTTCCCATCAGGCATGGGATTAACCTTTCGAAGTCTATGTGTCCGCGCACAGAAGACGAGAGGATTTGCATGAATAAGATTCCTTATGCATCCGCGATAGGATCTATCATGTATGTTATGTTATGTACTAGGCCCGATGTATCGTATGCTCTGAGCGTCACAAGCAGATACCAGTCTGATCCAGGAATGGATCACTGGGCGGCAGTCAAGACAATCCTCAAGTACTTGAGAAGAACTAAGGATGTGTTCCTAATATATGGAGAAGGTGATATGGTAATACTTGGGTATACAGATGCCAGTTTTCAGACAGATAAGGATGACTCCAAATCTCAGTCCGGATACGTATTTATTTTGAATGGAGGAGCAATAAGTTGGAAGAGTTCCAAGTAAGACACCGTAGCGGATTCTACCACAGAAGCGGAATATATTGCAGCTTCGGAAGCAGCAAAGGATGCAGTCTGGATCAAGAAGTTTGTCTCAGAACTTGGTGTGGTTCCAACCATTGATGAAGTAATACCGGTTTATTGCGACAACAATGAAGCTATTGCACAAGCGAAGGAACCAAGGTCTCATCAGCGATCCAAACATGTGCTTCGCCGCTATCATCTGATCAGAGAGATTATAAGTAGGAATGATATACAAATTGAGAAAATTCCCACTGAAAGGAATTTAGCGGATCCTTTAACTAAGGCCTTGCCTCAAAGCAAGTTTGAGGGTTATGTTAGAGCCTGTGGTATTGGATACCGTAGCGATTGGCATTAGGCCAAGTGGGAGTTTGTTAGTGATATGAGAAAAGTGTCCTAAGGCAATCGCCTTATGATTGTAATCATTTATTTTAATAAATAAATATTCACTATTTGAGTATACATGTTTATGTATTTGATTGAGATCTTAAACTCATTTACTGAATGCCCGTAATACAATTCACAGCATGAGAGAATTTGTGATGAATTCACAACTAGTGATTATCTCTACATGTGTAATTGTGAAGTATTGAAATTGTCCCTAGTCGATGAATTGATAAATACGGACACTATCAATTATGTTGAGACTAGCATGGGTTATTCTCTAATCAGCTGATTCTCACTGGCCGGTGACATTGGGATGTCTGGAGATAAACATGAATGCTAGTTAAGGGAACTAGTTCATTGGAGTGACTGGCTGTAAAACTTCATATGGTAGTCTATATATAGATATGTCAATGAAGTTCTTACTGCAGCTTAAGTGCGATGTTCCTTTGACTTGCGGTGTTCAAGTCATCTTGGCCATGGAGACTTATACTTTGACATCTTAAGCAAGCATCTCCAAGGAGGTGTGGACCCAGGATGATTGGGTATAAGCCGAAGTGCCCGAAGATGTTTGAACAACCTACAAAGGATTCACTACTCCTTGCGAGGAGATGTATACCCAAGACTTATCGTCGGATTGTTACTCGAAGCCTCTGGCCAGAGCATGACATGTTCAGAGTATGAATCTCTTAAATACATGAGAGTAATTAGAATCCATAGGATGAGAAAACGTTACTTGGGCTAGGTGTGACGTAGTCAGCCTAGTGGGGACTGACACACATAGACCATGTCCTAAACCAAGTGGGTATAAGATGGTGAAGGGAATGGGGCACGATTCATTATAGCTGCTGAAGGGTTTCAGAATTGTTTCTGAGGTCAACCGTTGATCTTTCGATTAATTGGGGATCATGATGTACTACTAGGTGTCACTCATGATCGTTCTATAATTGATTAATTATAGACGGCCAACATAAATCGAAAGCCTATTTAGTCACATGCACTACGAGTAATCCGAGAGATTTAAAACGAGTTGAAAATTGGATTTTCCAATCAAGAGAGATTAGGTTTGGTCGAATCTGAATTTTTCAGAGATGCATCGGAAGTGTAAAATGGCTAAGTCTTTTGAAGACTTAATAGATGAATTAAATAAGTTTAATTCATTGGGGCGTGGCTTGGATGGGTCGGCCAAAGAGGGTCTCTATCCTCTTTGCTTGGTCGGCCACAACAAAGGGAGAGAACCAAAGTTTTGGTTCAATTTATAAAATAAACCAAGTGTGGTTTGTTTTATAAAATTATGGATGATATAAATTTTTATATAATAAACCAAGGTTTGGTTTATTTTTCATGGAAATTAAAATGAACCATGGATTGGTTTATTTTATTTTATAAAATCAATCATGGATTGATTTACCATGATAAAAAAATTTATTCCATAAGAAAAAAGGAGACTTGGTCGGTTTTTATCATGAATTAAAATATGATAAAACTTGGCATGATGGAATAAGTTATAGAAAATTTATTCCATAAGAAAAAAGAGACTTGGCGGTTGAGAGGTCACTATATAAAGGACCCAAGGCAAGGCTTGGAAATCAATCGAAGTATTCTTGCCTGGGCCTCTCTCCCTCTCCTCCCTTCTTCCTCTTGGCCGACCACAAGCTTCTTCTCCCTTCTTCTTGCCGTGAGCACAAGGAGAAGCACCGAAGCGACAAAGTTCTTCCGTTGGGATGATCTTCCTCTCCGACCATTATCACCTTGGGATTGGGCGCAAGTCATCTTCCTCCTTCTCGCCGGAATTGTGATTCCGGCCAACCTTGGTAGTGAGTTTTTCCGATGTGATTACTTCTCTCTTGGGTTTCTTGTCGCGTTCTCGGAGAATCTAGTAGTTCTCGAGAACACGAAACTCATGGCTTTGCGAAGTCATCCCGAAGATACTCGACGTGGACGCGAATAGAGGCGGAGCTTCCGAGGGACGCTTACAGTTGGATCTCGTCCCTTCCTTCGAGTTACGCGAGGTAATACATAAATTAGTTTACGTTTCTGCAAAATTTTAAATATATGATCATGTCTACACAAGATAAAGTTGCATGCTTAGATGTGTGGTTAAATAGTTTGAGAAATTATTTATGCTAAACCTTCCGCTGCACGTAATTAATTTTAAAATTACAAACCCGCATCCATGTCAACAGGCACCCGGTCCCAACAGTGTGAAAGATGCAAACTGAAAGAATGGTGCGAAGGATTGGGCATTCGACAAGCCTTCTCTTCGGTGTCATACCCCCAAGGTAATGGCCAAGCTGAGGTCATTAACTGGGAAATCATCAGAGGGCTCATGATAATGCTAGATCATGTAGGAGGAAACTGGGCCAAAGAGCTCCCCAGTATTTTGTGGTCCTACCGTACCACTCTAAGAGAAGGAATAGGTGAGTACCCCTTTCATCTTGTGTATGGAGCTGAAGCCATGATCCCAGTGGAAATAGGTGAGGAGTTCACCCGGCGACAACATTATAATAAAGAGGACAATGATCAAGAGCGGCTGATCGACCTGGACATGGTGGCAAAGGTGCGAGACAAAGCAGCTGCTCGGTTACTAGCCTACAGGCAGCGTATGCAACAAGCATACAACTGCCGCGTGATTGCCCGTAGCTTTGAAGTTGGAGACAAAGTCTGGAAGAGGATGAAGCCTATCAGTGATCTCATAAAGCTGGAGCCACAATGGAGTGGACACTACATCGTCACCAGAAAGCTCACAGGAGGCAGCTACTATCTGGAGGATGACAAAGGCAAGAGGCTGGAGAGACTATAGCATGCCAATCATCTCCGACCCTATCGTATTCGTTGAGATTTTGAGTTGTCCAAATGTACTTGTATTCTTGATGGCACTGCCTTGCAGTTTCAGTAACCAAAGAAGCAAATGAGATGTCTCTTAAAGGACTCCATGTACTTGCCTACTAAAACCCTACTACCTCGCAGTACTGCGGATGCCCGAGGTGAGTAGGCCTGGTCGTGGCGCTGCAGATGACCGACCAAGAGCTGATAAAACCCTACTACCTAGCGGTGCTGCGAATGCCTGAGGTGAGTAGGTCTGGTCATGGTGCTGCGGATGCCCGATAAGGAGCTGATAATACCCTACTACCTCGTCGTGCAGCAGATGCCCGATGTGAGTAGGCCTAGTCGTTGTACTGCGGATGCCCGAACAGGAGCTGATTAAACCCACAACTTCGGTGTTGCGGATGCCCGAGGTGAGTAGGCCTGGTCGTGACGCTGCGGATGCCCGACCAGGAGCTGATAAAACCCTACTACCTACGGTGTGTGGATGCCCGAGGTGAGTAGGCCTGATCGTAGTGCTACAAATGCCCGACCAGGAGCTGATAAAACCCTACTACCTCGCGGTGCTGCGGATGCCCTAGGTGAGTAGGCCTGGTCATGGTGCTGCGGATGCCCGACAAGAGTTGATAAAACCCTACTACCTTGATGTGCTGCGGATGCCCGAGGTGAGTAGGCCTAGTCGTGGCGCTGCGGATGCCCAGCCAGGAGCTAATAAAACCCTACTACCACGTGGTGCTGCGAATGCTGTAAGTGAGTAGGCTTAGTCGAGGTGATGCGGATGCCCAACCAGGAGCTGATAAAACCCTCTTACCTCACGGTGTTGCGAATGCCCAACCTTGAATGCCCGACCAGGGGCCCAGCTAGCCAGATATAAAGGAACGCCATCAGATAGTAGAGGTAACCAGGATGGTTAGTTATTTCCGGAGATCTCCTATCACGAAGTGTACATGGAAGGTACAATCATTAGACCGTGCAAAGGAGACTGCTCCTTTGTCCGGTCTCTCCTTCATGGTCCCGGTCTGTCTTATGGCCGCGGAAGTAGAAGTCATCTCCTTGGGGCTACAACATCTCGGTCCTTTGCTTGAGGTAATAGAACACCAACTTATGGTATAGTTGTCAACCGTTCAAGCGTGGATACACCTTCACAAAGTGGCATGGGACCAGAGTGATGAGTATAAGAGAGATGAGTACAAACATTCCAGAGCAAGATATCCACAAGCAGACTTAAAACGAAATCATGCAAAATTCCTTTCATTCCAAAACAGATGAATACATTACAAGTTTAGGGAAGAAAGGAAGACAATGAGAAAGAAAAAAAATACACAGCACGAGTTTAGGATAAGCTCCTATAGCTCCTTATCTTCAGGAGGGAGCTCCTCCAAACTCTGTCGACACGCAGGAAACTCAAGTCGGCATTTGGTTTAATAGTTAGACCTTCTAGAGCTGGTTGATGGCGTCGTTGAAGCCCTGCATTAGGCGCTTCAGGACCTGCCCGGCCAGAATATCGCCGAACTCATCGGAATCCAAGAACCTGGCCTTGAACTCTGCCTCAGTCTCTCTTGGCCAGGACGCCTCATCAGCCTTGAAGTTTCGCAGTTCGGCCTTGGCTTCCTCCTTGGCGGTTCTCAACTCAGCCACCTCAGAGGATAGTTTGTCGTTGTCTCCAGGGCCTCTTTGAGCCTCTCTGAGGTGGCCGAGACTTTTGATCAGGCCTGGGCAACATCCTCATGGAGGTTGGTCATGAGATCTGATGTCGCCTTGATCATCGATTCTTTCTGGGCTATCTGATGGGCTTGGTCTTTTATTCGCTCATTTAGAGCTTCCGCCGAGGTCTCCAGGAGTTGGATGTCCCAGCCAACTTCTTCTCCCTGGTCTGAAGCTGATACCACTCTTGGGCCAGGGTTCACAAGTCATTCGAGAGGGCAATGACCCTCTCTGACATCAAGCGCTCCCTATGGTGATAGCCACACAGAGCGAACTCTAAGGCCAGCAGAGATTCCAGCTGATGCTCTACTTTCACTCGAAGAGCTCTGCTGACCTCTGCTTGTAGGAGACCTCCTCGATGGGTACGATAAGCCTCGGTCTCTACCATAAGTGCCCTGCGTGTCAGGGGCTCAACCTCTCATCAAGAATATAAATGGCGGCAGGCAGTAAGGCAGTCTTGAGCAGCCTGTCACAGTGTAGATGGGTTAGAAAACAAGAATCAAGGTAATCTAAGAAAGTAAGAGCCCTTACCTTCATGAGGGACTCGTGGAGGTTGGTTAGAGGCCCGACCGAGGTGCGCAAGGTATCCCCTCCCAAGACTCCGTGGGTCATTGGGGTGTCGCCTCAGCTTAATTTGGAAGAGGAGTCTCTTGCCTCGGGGAGACACTGGACGACTGGCGCTCTAGAAGGTACAGTGGAGGGCCTGGACGTTCTCGTCAGAGCTAGAGACTCCCTCGAAAGAACATCCCTCGACAGGGACCTCCCTAAATTGCACCGGAGGGAATGGTTTCGAGGCCACCTCCGATGTTGCTTGAAGTTTCTTGCGTAGGTGATCAAGCCTCAAGTGGATCTTTGTGGGCACCACCCGCTTGCCCTTGGAGGTATCGGAGGAGTCGGTCAGGGAGGTGTTGATGGTCTAACCTCCTGTCTCTGGAGTGGTTGTCGGCTTGAAATGCTGAGATGGGGGATGGTGTCCTCACATCGGATATCGGTCTACCCTCCTCAGGGATGAAGGGGAGTTTGCGAGGGTTAAAATGTCACAACCTCTTCCATTTCGACGAGATTTTGTCGGGGCGTTTCCTCTTTGGCCTCCCTGAGGATCTAGGCAGTGGGGCATCGGCTGGAGGCGCCGACTTTTTCTTATTTTCTCCCATCTCGATGATGACGAGAGGCAGGTCGACCTCCTGGGCGCCAGGCAACTCCGGGGTCCCTTGGTCGGGTGTGGGCTCGAACACTGTTGGTGTCTCTATTGGCTTCGGTGTCTCATGATCGCCAGATGACTCCGTAGCCTCCTTCGAAGACTCGGTCGAGTCAGCTGGTGCGGTAAGAAGGGTCGGGGGCGGGGGCCAAGGCCTGCTTATTGGCTTCATCCCACTTGATGAGCCGATTCATTGCCCGCAATAGCATGATGTCCTCTGCAATAAACAAACAATGGAACATTAGTTAGAATTAACAGACATTTATAAAAAAAGATAAACTTACCAAGGTTAGGGCTTATGCTGGTGACTTTTGGGCTGAGCCCTGCTCGGCACATGAGTTTCTCACTCTATACTAGCTCGAGGCCACTAAATTCCATGCCATACAGGAGACTCCTAGCATGCTGATAGCCTGGGTCCTGTTGGAATTCTCTAAGCTCCAGGGGAGCTGACAGGTTTTCCCTCCAACGAATGGAGCTGAAGGGATGTTGAGGCAAGCGAATAAAGAAAAAGTGTTCCTTCCATCCCTTGTGGGAAGAAGGAAACTCGCTTAAGAACCTATGGCTAGGGCACGCTGTAAAACTAAATGCCCCTCGTGAGCCAATTGGAACAAAGAAAAAATGAAAGAAATGGGAGGTTAGAGAAATATCAAAGAGCTTAAAGATGATAAACGCCCCGCCCATCTGGGCGAAGGTGTTGGGGGTCATCTGATGGAGAGGAATGTCAAAATAAGAGGAGATACTCATAAAGAAAGGGGGGAGAGGGAAATGAAGCCCTAACTCTATCTGCCCTAGGAAAAAGATGAAGAAGTCTATGGGGGGTTCTACGGGTGATTGGTCCACCCTAGGAACTTCTACCTCCATCTCGGCTGGAATGTCGTAATCCTCACAGGCGGCTTGGAGGGTTTCCGGCCTAACCCTAGAAGAGGTGGAGTCATACCACTCTAGTTGATATCCCTTCTCCGGGGTCCCCTTCCTACCCTGGTCCTTTTTACCCTCCTTAACCATGGCATCTAAGGAAGAAGGTAAAGACGAAGAAGAGGACTTACACATGGGAAAGGATCCTAAGAAAGAGAAGACGAGGACGATGCCCACAAACGCTGCTAATCGACAATGCCAGAAGGCGGATGGACGTGTTCGCCTCCCCTTTTTATAGGGAAGAAGTCACCCTCGTGCGTACAATGGGGGCAAGGCACATGGACGGTGTTGAACATCCATCTCGAGGCACCACCGCTTTCGAGGTTGCCGTCTGATATGGTCCTGCAGTGCATATCAGCAGAAGATCGCGAGGAGAGAAGTATTAGCACGTGGCAAATGCGCATTCGCGACAGGGTTTTGTCGCCATTAAGAGACCCCATGCGCTTTTAATGGATGATAGATAGCTACCATTGTCATGCCTCGAAGTTCACAGAAGTCTTTTTGGAAGACTAATTCAAAGGGATTGCCTTGGACCAAGGGACGAATGTTTCAATTCCTCAGACCCAACAAGCCGCCAATGAAGTAGTAATGGATATATGGACTCGCCATGGCCTAGCTGCTCTTCGTTGCACCACTAGTCTAATCAGTCAGCCACACTTCTTTCGATTAGACTTGATGGGGGGACTTGTGATGAGGTTGAGCATCCCAGGGTTGACATGTGGAACGAGGAAGCTATGTGTCCGGGTCCACCAAGTCTGAATGACTCTCTTAGACTCCCGAGACCTCCTCGGGAAGGCAGACTCCCGAGACCTCCACGGGAAGTCAGACTCCTAAGACCTCCTGGGGAAGGCAGACTCTCGAGACCTCCTCGGGAAGGCAGACTCCCGTGACCTCCTCGGGAAGGCAGACTCCCGAAACCACCTTGGGAGGACAGATCCCCAAGATCAACTTGGGATGGGATATGCCCGAGACCTCCCCAGGAAGATAGGCTCCAAAGGCCCTTCTGGGAGAGGAAATCTCCCGAGACCCTCTCGAGAAAGCGGAGCCCAAAAAGTCATAGACCCGATAGCCCGACTCCAATAACCGTTACCCTTTCTTGTTCAGGAAAGGTGACGGATAATTATTGTCCTTTATATGCGACAATTAAGGCTCAATAATCGCAGGAGTCGTTACCTAAGAGCTATCAGGTAACCGACAAGTACGAAACGTGGAGAACATGGAGAGAGGTGCGACCCAACCTACAGGTATATAAGGTACTTCAACCCCCAAGGTAAAGGGTTACGCTCTCTAGACTTAGAACTCCCTCCTTGCCTCTCTTCCTATAAGCGACTTAAGTGCTGACTTGAGCGTCGGAGTGACCTCTGTCGGAAAATCTCTGACGTGTTCCAATTAACGCTCGTGTTGATCTCGCATGGTGCTATCTCCTTTTCGTTCATCACCATCCTCATAGGTTGTACTCTGGTGACTGGTCATCCGCATCGATTCCTTCTAGAACACTTATCATTATATTTTATTATCTATCTTAATTATTTTTATATTTATATATTATTTATTTTTTATATTTTTAATCTATAGACTCTATTTATTTATTTATATTTTATATTTCTTTCTTTATTTTTATTTTGTATGTATTTCTACATTTTGTATTTATATCATTATTTTTCTTATTTATTTATATATTTCATTTATCTTTATCTCTATTTTATATTTGTTACCTTATTATTTATTAAAATTATTTTTTTATTATTTATTTTTTATATTATTTATTTTACTTTATTCTTTATTGTTGTTAATTTATATTTATTACTTTATTTTACTTTATCTTAATTTTCTTATCTTTATATCTTATTATGTATCTTAGTTTTTTTCATATTTATATTTAATTTTAATTTCTATTATTTTAATTTCTTATATTTTTAATCTATAAACTCAATTTATTTAATTATAGTTTATATATTTTTATATTTTATATTTTATTTTATATTTTTATATTTCTTTATCTCTTTATATATTTCATTTATTTCTATCTATATTTTTTATATTATATATATTTATTTATAATTTAAAAAAAATACTGATTTTTCATATCAAAGGGCTTAACATTTTTGGATTTAAAGCCAAATGTTGGGACTGACTTCCGAGAATATTAAGTTCAATGC
Organism: Boesenbergia rotunda; assembly: GCA_024364735.1. NCBI lineage: Eukaryota > Viridiplantae > Streptophyta > Magnoliopsida > Zingiberales > Zingiberaceae > Boesenbergia > Boesenbergia rotunda. Next base: position 105,555 of record JAGFNQ010003449.1, read on the forward strand.
GGGCCTGATATTCTAAGATTTCAAGCTCAAGTTGGCCTGAAATATGAGAATATTAGGCCCAACGCGTGTCTGATATACTAGGATTTCAGAACCCGATGTGGCCTAATATTTTTTAGAATTTAAAATTATATTTTAAAAATATATAATCATCATTTATTAATTATTAATATGATAATTTTTTAATTATTTCCTTATTCTTTTCTCAAAATAAATTTTTTGTTAGAACTCATATATGATCATATTCGGCTTACATTCATTTAAACTTTAAATAAGCTTAAATATATCGTACCATTGGAGAACATCTGGAAAACCCCTAAATATACAATGGATATCACAATTCGAGTCCATGCAATACCATAAACTCATATTATTTTTAATTTCTATTATTTTTATTTCTTATATTTTTAATTTGTAAATTCTATTTATTTATATTTTATATTTCTTTCTTTGTATTTATTCTTTATATATTTCCATATTTTATATCTATATCTTTATTTTCTTTATCTATTTATATATTTCCTTTATCTTTATCACTATTTTATATTTATTACTTTATTATTTATTCATATTATTTATTTTTATTTTCTTATGTTATTTATTTTACTTTATTCTTTATTCTTATTATATCTTTATTTATAACCCTAATTTCTTATATTTTACTTTCTTTTTATTTATACCTTTATTTAAACTTTAAACAAGTTTAAACGTATCGTACTATTGGAGAATATCTGAAAACCCCCTAAATACATAATGGATATCACAATTCGAGTCCTTGCAACATCATAAACTCATATAATTTATTTTAATTTCTTTTCTTTATATTTCTTATATTTTTAATCTATAAACTCTATTTATTTATTTATATTTTATATATTTTTATGTATTTCTATATTTTATTGTTAAATCATTATTTAAACTCAAATTTGTATGAATCATTTGATAAAAAAATTAGTGTATTATGGACTGATCTATGATCATATTCGACTTTTAGGGTCAATGTTCTGAAGACACTTATAGGCAACTGGATGTTTTTTCAAGCATTGACTGTAAAATACGACGATTCAAAAATCTGGACCAGAAAATTTTTCGAGATTTTTCCGATTGAGTCTAGGATTTTCGGCCCTATGGGAGGAGCCCAAGGGGCTTTATTATAAAATCTTAAAACTTATTAAGGGCTTCATGGAAGAAAACCTTAAATAGTTGGCTTAAGTAAATTTACCTAAAGTTAAGGGGCTTTCAGGTAGACTCTTAAATTATGAAAGGATAAGTAATCTAACCCTCGAAATTATTTGAGGTAGATTGTAATAAAAGAGAGGGTTAAATGGTTAAAACATTAACCCTAAGGGTTTAATGTGAAATTGAGGAATGTGAGGGGTCTTTCTGTAAAAAGACCCCCCCTCTTTATTAAACTTCTCCCCTCATGCCCTAGCCGCAGCCAACGCCAATTTCCCCGACGCCTTCCTCTTCTTCGCATGCCCTAGCCGCAGTCGCCCCAACTCCTCCTTCGCCTACGCGAACCTGAGCCCTAAGCCTCCACCGCAGCTATCTCTCCCTTCCTCACTCTTCCGGTGATGCGAACCCTAGCCACAGCTGCTCCTTCCTCCCCTCGCGTGCCCTAGCCGCAGACACCCGCGGACGAAGGGTGACGCAAGGCTATAGTTGGAGGAGGGGTTGCGACGCCGAAAACCTGAGAATCTTGTGCCTTCTGAGGATCTCTGTTTGCTTCTTGATCGCAGCTGTTGGGGTCGTGAATCTCAGGTAAGGATCACCATCTAGGTTTAAACTTGGATGGTTTCTAGATTTGGATCAGATAGATTGAATCTATCAGATTAGGTTTTGGTGGTAAGCTTGATTGAGGATTTACAATTGGATGTGTTGTAGATTTGCTGGCGCTGCTAGGTTGATTAATTAGGGGATTGGTACACAGAATTCATGCTACTTCACCTGGTAAGTGTTTGTGTTCCTTGTGTTGTGATCAAATTCGTGGTCTATACACTCAGATTAGTTTTGACTCTTGTTTGAATGGAACGGTAGAAGGGTTGATGGGTTTTGTTTAAGCTTTAAACGATTTCTGTATGTAGTTGATTGGTTGTGGCCTTGAGGGGAGTTGAGGCAATTGGCAGCACGATGGTGTTTGCCGTGAGCTCTAATATTAAGGGAATGTTTGTTAGAGATGACAGTGAGATTGGTTTAGATTAGTTGGTAAATAATTTTATTTCCACATTAATCATGCTAATTAAGAGAGGTTAACACATTGGATTAGATGTGATCCATAAAGGTGTTTAATCAAAGAATAATGATTAGTTGAAACCAATCATTAAGTTAGGGGCAATTAATCACCATTGGATTAGGATCCCCTAATTAAATGATGATTTGGTGGTGGAAGTGGGGCTAGACCTAATTTAACCTAAAAATGGATTAGATTAGGAACCCTATATGGGATGGAACTTGATCAAATCTTTGGATGAATTAGATTAGGATTAATGAGGGATTTGATCAAAATTAATTAAAGTATAGCAATTAATCCAACCTAACCATCAACTAGATTAACTAAGGGTCGTTATGACTAGGGTTAATCTTAATACGGTTTAATTGTTATCTAGTAGTATTTGTGCCAATAGCTAAGAATATGCCTTTGATACAGGGCATTGATTGGGTTTATTATTGCTGATTATCGGACGAGAGGTTCTTTCTGATACGAGCGTCTTACGATTGAGGCGGGTACCTCTGATTTATCTCTTTTGATATTGTCATATTGCTATGCATGGTTGATTATAGATAACAGTAAGTTTATACGTTATATCTGCCTTAGTATACCTCTATTGATATTTGCTGCTTATTCTTGACATGATCTCCCTATAGTTTCATACAGACTCTATGGTTGCCATGTGTATATACGTGCATAGATATAGTGATATGCCCTCTTGCATTTTCACATTGATGGATCACTAGTTTCTTTTTCAGTATACCTAGTAGGTTACTTGTATCCCATGATATAGGATTAGACCTATACCTAGGACACTAAGGTGATAAATGAGGACTTGGTGGATGTTGTATGTGTTAGTGTCATGCACCATCCTTGCATTATTGCATGCTGACGATCATCAGCTCCTATGTAGTTTGAACCCATCGCCAGTTACATGAGGATATGCACACACATCCACTCAGGGGTAGTGGCTACCATAGAGTGTGTGCATTTGCCCTGTATTGCTCCGTTCGACCACTATTTAGAGGGTGGTTCCGGGTGTGGTAGCAGCCAGGGATCCCTTCTCGTCCTGAGACACGAGAAGATGAGAGTGAGACTCCCCCATTGCTTGGGGTAGGAGAGTGACCTCCACCAGCATCCTGTCCACTCGATCACTCAGGAGCAGTGATGGCAGGGTGCGTACAGGTTGTCACAGCTCTACCCACGCGGACGTTCATTTATGATAGGTGGACGGTGTCCTGACTGGAATTAGGGTGTGACACATATCATTGCACCATGTGCATATTTTGCATTGTGCATTGTTTGCTGCATTTGATTTCTGCACTTGATTGACATGCATATATTGGAGACTTGTTTACCTTGGATTATGTGTTATGCTTGTTCCATAGGGATTTATTTCACCCCTCTGCAGGATAGATGGATTCTGGTATGTACCTTCATTCAGTATCTTCAGTGTATACCCTTTTCTATTGTTCATATGAGATTATATCAGCGTAGACTCTTATTGTTAGTATAACTTACTATGTATATCTGTTTAGGTATCCGCTGAGTTCGTTTGGACTCACACCGTTGCCTATGTTTTTATTTCAGGTTGAGATACTTGGAGTCGCCAGGAGAGCCCAGCAGCCAGTCCCTACCCATCGTGACGATAAAGTTTGTTTTGTACTTAGTAGTGCCTATGTTTCATATTTATTTATTGGATTTGTATATGTCTTGGGAGTGTTGTTGTGTGCCCTAAGGAGTTTATGTATTGGTTGTTTTGTCGTAAGTCAAACCAGTCCGCAGTCAGGTATGGTTTACCATGTTTTATTTTATGTTCTGTCTTGATTTTTAGGCCTGAGGCCAAACATATACTACGTGAGTTGTATGGATATTAGTATGTATACGTAAATTGTCCGCCGGACAGGGGAGGTGTTGTCCGATTTTATATTGGATCAGTGGCTCTCAGGTCTCGGGGCGTGACATTGACTACATTATAAGATCATATTAGAATGTTGTGTTTGTTTGTGCTGCTACCCAAAACAAGCCTAAAACTGCTCTATTTCCAATATTCGTTACCATATTATAAGACATGTGGTGGCAACAAAAAGCATGATGGGCAGTTGGGTATACTTTCTTAACTGCTGATATAATGTCATGATATCTATCTGATACTATGGTCATTAACTATGTATTGACAGCAAAGAACCTCTTTGTATGATCCAAAAACTACTCCCATACAAACACACATTCAACTTCAGTGATTCCAAAGACAACTGGGAGAACATTATTATTACCATTGATCGGTTAGTGATCAACAATACACTCGGATACTTCCCTCTTAGATATGTGGCATCAATTTTGATAAGTTTATGCAAATAAGACCTTAACACTCTTCGACAAGCACCAAAAGCTCAAAAATACTGCTAGAACTCATTGTTATCATTCCTGTGTAGTGTCACATAGGTTTTAGGATCCCTAGCTCGTAACTCACTTAAATATTGTGGAAGATCTCTATATGCCTCATTATAATCTCCAATGACCTTTTTCAATGCTTTCTCCCGCGCTATGTATGCTTTTTAGTATGATATGATCACTCCAAACCTAGGTTTTATATCTGATATAATCATTTCTTGCTGGCTATGTACTATATGATATGGTCACTCCAAACCTAGCTTTTATATCTGATACAATCATACTTGATTTGTATTGTTCATTATAAATAAATTACTCTTCAACAAAAGATGCTATAAATGACGAAGAACATGCTTGATTATCAACACTTTTCCTAACTGTTCAACATTGGTGTTCCTTTACATATTTTATAACAGTGAACTCTACTTCTTCCCGGGTAACTACTCTCCATGTATATGGTTGGTTGAAACACACTGCTTTAACTCTATTTTTTCGGGTGTCCACTGGGTTATATTTCATATGCTTACCATGACATGTTTTACGAATGCATTCTTGAATTCTTGTCTAGATGAAAAAATTTGTCCCACAAAAAAGTCATGCTCATATCTTGCCTCTGCCTCTCCAATTGACCTAGTTATCAATCGAGAATTCAAAATATAAGGATCATTAGCTATTAGGAACTTCTCCTCTAATTCCCTGTATTGATCTAAGAGAAATTCATATTGCTCAATTTGCATATCAATAGCTTGGAATTTTTTTGTACAGTTGTATTGGGTTGCAATTTATTTACAATTTGGATTTCATGATCTTCCTCCTCGCTCTAGATTGGCTCAAAGTATTCAACAAGTCTGGTAGAAGAATTCAGACACTCATCTTCTAGATTACTTGCTTTTTCATTTAGATCAAATGTCAAATGCATTGTAATTTTATTACCATTATACTCGAAAGACAATGGAATATTAGTACTGTATATTTCTGTTTCATTCTGCATAACAACATTATCATCAAGCATATTCCATATCTCTGTGAGAATTTTGTCAACAACATTATCATCCCTGAAAAATAAATTATAATTAAATTTAGCAAAGGTTCGAATTCATAATCAAGTATTTTAGTAATTCAAAAAAATAAACAATGATTGATACAGATCCCATATCAAACTAAACGATGGCCTAATATCATCCAGGCTTACCGTGGGCCTAATATAAGATGATATCAGACCCACCGTGGGCCTGATATCATCCGATATCAGGCCTACCATGGGCCTAGGATAATATATTTAGGCCCACAGTAGGCCTGATAGATATCAGATGATATCAGGCCTGAGGAGTGTCTGATATGGTATGATATCTGGCCTGTGATCGCATTCAAGCATGAATTTATCGTAATGTTAAACAAATTTTGAGAACCCTATTTATGTAATGCATGACATCGTTAGAGTCCTTCTGCAAACCAAAAATAATTAGGAAGAGTTGATCATGGACAAAACTAGGTTTGATACATACCATATCAGAGCAGAATATAATCGTAATTAGGAAGCATGAATTTATCGTATTGTTAAACAAATTTTGAGAACCCTATTTATGTAATGCATGACATCGTTAGAGTCCTTTTGTAAACCAAAAATAATTAGGAAGCATGAATTTATCGTAATGTTAAACAAATTTTGAGAACCCTATTTATGTAATGCATGACATCGTTAGAGTTCTTCTGCAAACCAAAAATAATTAGGAAGAGTTGATCATGGACAAAACTAGGTCTGATACAAACCATATCAGAGCAGAAAATAATCTAGCTGAAATAAATCATATAAGAACCCTTATACTATTTTTTTCATCGTATACATAAATTTTAAATAGCCAAATGATACGTATATAACTATTTTTTTTATTTCTTCTACCAAACACACTATTGCTTGAAATTTCTCCTTCAACACTGATCTTCCTTAACAATTCTTTGAAGTCGTCTCTTTGAAGTCACCTCTAGAACACACTTCAGCTTTTAACTCTCTCTTTTGCAATCGCAGCAAAATATAGTAAAATGTTCGTGATGAGTCGAGTTGTGCAAGGCAGGAAGAGATATATAGGATAAGTGAAACTGAGAATATCTGTATCCAAACCATAATTTATTATTTTAAAATCAAAACTATGAAAAAGTGGTTCGGATGCCTTAGAAATATAACTGCGAAAGGGGATTGTTTGCAGGAGGGGTATAAAAGAAATAAGATTTTTTTTTTGGTGTGTCCTTTGGTAAAACAATAAACTTCAGGATACTTTTTGATAATTACGTATTCTCAAATACGTCGTTTGGTAAAAATCCAAAATTGCTTTAAATATTTGTAACAGTAAGAAATTGTGTATCAACTAGGTAGCTACTAAACGGTTATAACTAAATCATATAGACTTTTATATTAAAAAAACTCTTTACTAATTTATCAAAATTAATTAAGTTTTATCAAAATTATTTTGAATTATGAAAATCACTTTCAAATAATTATAAAAACTATTAAGGCTACATTTGGTAATGGATAATTTACTTTGTAATGTAATCCAGATTACATTACGAGATTGATTACATTATTTGGTACAGTTTTAAAACTGTAATGTAATGTAATATGGATTACAAAAGCTAGTTAATGTTGTGTAATCTGAATTACAAAGTAAATTTCATGTAATCCTGGATTACATTTCAATCCCAATTATATTACATGCTTGATTATATTATCCCTAGCCAAACATAGCCTAAGTAGTTATTATACAATTATTATAAAAGTAGTTGTTGAATAATTATAAATAAACTCTAAAATTCTTAAAACTTAAACTCAAATTCTGAAAACTTAAACTCAAAATATTAAATCCAGGGCCGTACCTGAGATTTTGATGGCCTGAGTCGAACTTCAAAGAAAAGGGCCCTTTACAATGTTTTATTATTTTAATTTAAAAAATCATTCACATTTCAAAATATAATCCTCCTTTTAACACGTGATCAAAAAATTTTAACGTACCTAAGAAATATATAAGAAAATAAAAAATTAAATAACATGAATATTTTGAAACGTTACTGAAAAAATTAAACAAACAAAAAAATAGCTTATAATACTCTCAAAAAAGCCATCTAACCACATTATTAGATAATCATGCTTATTAAGATGCTAAGAAAACTTAAGATCATTATTCTCCATTGATCCAAAACTGTCACGGTCATGGTAGAGGAAAAAGTAAATCTATGTAAAATTATATGGACAGATGTTATAGTAGAGAAAAAAGTAAATCTATGAAAAATTTGAGATCATCACTCTCCATTGATCCATTACTGTCGTTCTTGATGCTACAAGTAAAAAAAAAAGAAGTTAAATAACAATTAACATTTAATATTGTAAAATATATTAATTCGGCAATTCCTTTACTCCTTTAGGGAATTAGATGTGGTGGATAACAGAAAAGTTGAGAGAGTTTACTCGAACAATCTGAAAAGGAAAAAGAAAATTGCATAACTGAACTATCAAATTGTTGCGAAGCTAGATGGGCAGATGACTATTTCGATTATTCTATATCATGATTCATGAACAGTTACCTCCTTGTAGTTGCAGACAGAGAAAGACGAGGGCAATGGACATTACCTGCTCGGCTGCTCCCTTGGCGATAGCAAATTGAATGGTGGTCAGCCCCACCAACAAAGGAGATCTCCCAGTCCCAAACGAAATCACAAATTGGGGAATATTGGGGCAACTGGGCAAGGAGAGTCGGAGAAGGACTGAAGGAGACGAGGTCGAGGAGGAGCTCACGGCGAATCGACGATGGGATGAGAAGAGAAGATGAGCCGGCGAGGAAGACTCACGGTCACGGCGTCAGCGAGTCGGCGATTTGGGCGAGGCACGGGAAAAAAACTAGGGCAAGCAAATTAATTAGGGAGAAGTTTAAAATAAAATATAATATTAAATAAAAAAAATTTTGGGCCCCTTAAAAAATTGGGCCTGAGGCGAGCGCCTCTTGGGCCTCGCCTCAGGTCCGGCCCTGATTAAATCTTAAACATTATTATATCAAAATATTGTTTTTACTAATTTGATTAAAATGATTTGTTTCATCAATATCATTTTAAATTTGTTAAAATCATTTTAATATAATTATAAAAATTATTAAGTAAATGATACACAATTATAGAAGTCAATAAACTGCCACGATACTACAATAACTACCATAATACTACAATAATATTTTATTAAGTACACGTCATATCAATTATGTATTATTACACATTGGAACAGTTGATTCTAACTGCTATAATAATCTTGAAAAGTGGAGCGGCATTTTGATTTTTTTTTATAAAAGAAAAAGCTCTTTTGACAATTTACATAATTTAAAATGCCCTTTGTTATTTCATATTGCAACTTACAAGACCCTAAAACACAAATCCCAATAACATGCGATGATAAGCTGTGGAACAAACGCCCTAGCCACTCATCCAAGATATATTGCATTTGAGGAATTTGAAATATCTGTGATGCTCAGTGGTCTACTAAGATCCATCTAAGTTTATCAATTTATTTTAATGATCAATAAAAAAAAATTTATGAAAACGAGCCAATCATCTCTAGAATTAATCGGATCAAAAAAAAATTAGATACTTAAATTATCAAAATAAAAAAAAAATTCATAACATACTAACATACATATTATTGAGCAATATAAATAATATCAAACTAACTTAAACATAAACAGTAATATTAAGAGCAATGATAGGGAGAATAAAAATGAGAGAGTGAAAAACATAGTGAATGATATAGCATGATGTGACATTTTACATACACACGTCCGATTATCTCTTGGACACCATCGGCGGCCTTCGGCCGCCGCCCCGAATCAAACTATACCCTGGGGGGCACGGTGAACCCGTCGGAGATCGCTGCATGCAAGGTGTCACGTCATTCACTATGCTTTTCACTTTCCCATTTTCACTCTCCCTATTATTTTTCTAATATTAAAGAAGAGCTATGATAGGGAGAGTGAAAATGAGAGAGTGAATGGTAGAGTGAATGACGTGACACTTGAGTGAATGACGTGACACTTTACATGCACACGTCCGATTATCGCTTGGACACCATCGGCGGTCTTCGACCGCCGCCCCGAATCAAACTATACCCTGTGGAGCACGGTGAACCCGTCCGAAATCGCTGCATGCAGTCACGTCATTCATTTTACCATTCACTCTTCCATTTTCACTCTCCCTATTATTTTTCATTAAAGAATTTAACCAATAAGAGGTAATGCGAGATACTTTTGAGAATTTAAGCAATAAGAGCTAAAATAGATCAAGAGGGCTGTTAAGTATGAGACGTAGTCATCTACAAAAGCTGCCTTGGTGATTTGCCCTGTTACTTTTGAGAACAACCATATATATAGTAGTATATGATCTTTATGATCACTTTACCATTCAAATTTGTAAGAATTTCACGCATAAAGTCCTTCAGATATTTGTAAGAATTTGTAATTGACACTATTCAGAAAAGACTCTAGGTAGAAATGTAGAATTTCTTATCTTATCTTATCGTATATTACCTTATCTTATCTTATCTTACTATATTATTGTATCTTATCATATCTCTTATAAATGTATAATTATAAATATGTGAGTGTGTAATAAAATTGTATAGCAATGTTTTTCTCTAAGTTTCTTCCTTTTTAGTACTTTTATGGTATTAGAACAATAAAGATATTCTTTGAGGAAACTCGTTTTAAGAGTGAGCAATATGAATCCGTGAAATCCCATAATTATTTTCACTGCTACTGATAATTCTTTACCCTTCCAAATCACTAGCTTTAAGATCCTTGACTGGACTTACCTTTAATGGTCCAGATCTGTCTAATTTATCATTTGAGGGAAGGGTCATTTCGGCTATCTCGATAGTTCTATTTCCAAGTCATATTGAACTGACACTCGATGGTAATGGCGTGACTCATACACTTGATGGACAACACCATCACTGCGATATATCTCCTCTACCATACGATGAAAGCAATATGGGACACAGTTGCCTTAGCTTATTTGGACTTGGATAAATATTTGATCTACGATATCATTCCAGAAATTTGCGTCAAGATGACGGAATATTAACTCAATATTTTAATTCTCTAACCAAACTCTGGGCTGGCCTAGACTAACGCCGCCAACAACGAGGTCTATCGCAAATTACCTGCAATAGAATGGGCCCACGATTTGTTGACCGAACCCAATCCTATTTTTGATGATGTTCGTGGTCACATCTTAAGCATTAAACCGCTCCAAAGTCTTGATGCTATTTTTTCGGAGGTCCATCGTGAAGAAGAACGTCGTCTCATCATACTTGGTGGCTCCTCCATGGCCTTTGTTTCATCCATTAACTCCGATGTCTCTACCATGGCCGACTCTCATAGCACTCACAAATCTCTTTGGTGTGATCATTGTAAACATCCCCACCATACTTAAGAAACATGCTGGAAGCTTTATAGCAAACCCGCAGATTGGTTCCCACGTAACCAATGCAAAAGCGATGAATCCAAGCCTCCGGTTGCAACCAAATCCGATGTAGCGCCCTCATCATCTTTGACCTCACTCAGACCCAACTCGATCAGATTGGTCAAATCTTCTCATTCTCTACCTTCTTGATTGCTCATGGGATTTCCTCCTCTAGTATGAATGAGTCAACAACATCAGGTGAGTATTGGGTTGATTCTGGTGCTTCTGAGCATATGTCGAGTGCACGTACTATTTTTTTTTGCATACAGTCAATATTCTAGTACTCGTACTAGTACTTTGACGGATAGATCTACTTCACCAATAGTGGGAATTGGAACTGTGACTCTTAATACCAATATTTTGTTGCATAAAGTTTTATTTGTTCCCAAGTTGTTGTATAACTTGCTCTCAATTAGCAAACTGACTCGGGATTCTGATTGTGTGGATAATTTTTCCGCAAACTCGTGTATTTTCCAAGATCGAGACTCGAGGAGAATGATTGGGTGTGCTACAAAGGTGTTGGATTGTACTACTTTCTATGTGCTAATTGTTAACATATGGAAACTTAGGAGGGACTAAATGTAAAATTTCTAAAATTAAGGGTAAATGTTAGATTACCTAAACATTGAGGGCATTTTTGCAAAGCACCACAACTATTAAACCCTACTTTTCTTTCCCTCATCACACGATCTCTTCCTCTTCACAAGTTTCTGCCAACGCTAAAGCTCTCTTGTGATTTCTCTTCCCCATCTTCCAACCCGACTCTACCTCCTGCATCTGATGCCGGTGGTCATTTTCCTCATCACCAATGCTAATCGGCGCCGCCTCTTGTCATCGTCGCTTCTTCTTCCCTTTGTCGAGATCCACTAACGACGGCAAGCCTCTCTAGTCTCAGGATGGTTGTGGATTGATGTCAGATTTGGGTTAGGAAATTCCTATCGGCACAAAGAGGTAAGCCTTTTGTTTTGATTGAATTGTGGTGTAGGATGTAAATTATTTTTGGGCGTGATGATCCAGTTTTGGGTTGAGATGCCTTACCTTGAGTGTTCTGTGGGATTGAGGCAGTTTTATTGTGGGGAAGCTATGATGATGTGTTGTAGTTTGATTTGGTTGTAGGTTGGGTTGATAAAAAAATTGTTGTCGTGAGCAACATTGAAAAGTTTGGCTTTGTTCTTATTAGTTTCCATGGGTAACATTTTAAGAAAAAGGTGGAGTTGTTCAAATTGGTTAGTGTGGTTGAGACTTAGCCGATTGTGGTATAGATGTCTTGGATGCCATCAATTGGAAGTGGTAGCATGGGTCTTGGAAGCTTGAGTGTCCTTACCATGTGGTTGCTTATAGGGTTGGGATCTTGTGTGGAATGAAGTTGGTTCTTTCAAATGCTGCCATGAGCCACCAAGGCAATGGTGGATGGGTTGGATTGTACTATGATAGGAGTTTGAGTTGTTTGATACTTAACCGGATTTGATTTGGTGTCATTCTAGAAATATTGGAATTGGGCTTTGCTAGAGGTAATCATTTAAGTTAAATTTTAGGGTAAACCAAAAATTGAGCCTAATCTTAGTTGCACAGAGTAATTAGAGATTTGTCATTTAATTGGTACTTAATTAAATGAATATGATAATTAGGATGATCTTAATTAAATAAGATAGTTTGTTTAGCTAAGTATCATGTGTTATAATAGCTAATTAGATATGCCTTTTGATGCAGGACATTGATTTTATCGGTTGTGAATATTTTGACGAGGTTCTCTTCATTTCAAGCACCTACTTGGAGACGGGTACCTTCTGACTTATCTTTGTAGATATTGTTAGATTTTTATGCATGGTTTATTTTATGAATAGTAGTAGGATTTATCTTTATCTGCCATTTATTTATCCTGCTTGATACTTACTACTTTATCCTTTGACATACTCAAAATTTATTTTCAATACAGTCTCCATGCTCGATATTTTGATTCTATAAAGTACACGTGTGCATAGGAATATTTGCATGTCATATTATACTTGATATTTATTGATACCTAGCATTATTACATGCCCAGTAGCTTATTTGTAGGTCGTGATTTATGTTTTCAGACTTGTGCATGTCATATTGAGGTTTGCTTGATGAGTGTTGCATGTGTTAGAGTCATGCATCATCTTTACATTATTGCATAATTGACGACCCTTGGATCCCTTGTGGTTGAGACGGGTCGTCAGTCATATCAGAAACTGTACACACTGTCAATCATTGGTTAGTGGTATTATTAGGAGGGTGTATGCAGTTGCCCTATCAAGGCTCCACTCGGTCGCTCATGGGTAGCGGTATTCATAGCGCGGTAGTAGACAGAGATGTCTCCTCTTTCCTGTGATATAAGGAGATGAGAGTGATACTCCCCCATATGATTTGGGATAGGATAGGTGTATCCTCCGTCTGTATCGTGTCCACTCGGTCTCTCAGGAGCAATGATGATAGAGTGCATATAGTTGTCATATCCCTACCCACTCGACCTCACATATGACCGATGATGGTGGTTGACTGGCGTCAAGAGTGATCATGTCATTGCATCATGTGCACGATTGCAAGGTTTGTATTTTTTTTATGTTTGCTGCACTCGTTTGAGTTATATAGTTGTATTTGAATGACATACACATATCGGAGATATTTTGTTTGCATATGGTCTGGTGACCATTCAAGTTCGGCGATTTATGACCTTCGTACCCCGTAGGCAGGTTTGATATTATTATGTACTTGCATGCAGTTTTTCGATCATGTATTCTGATTTTCCCTATGAGACTGTATCTGCTTACTTCTGTACTGTTTTATATAACCATTTTACAATTACATTCATGCATATCTATCTGTTTATATACCCGTGGAGGCCCTCGGACTCATAATCGTTTGCTTTTATTTTTTCTTTTTCAAGATGATGCCACCAGGAGAGCCCAACAACCAATCCCTCTTACGTCATATTGGTTTCGTTGCATTACACATTTTCCTTTAGTCACCATTGGGATGCACTTTCATTTTATTTATATTTTATGGACTTGTCGTGCATGTTATGGATTTATGTATTTACGTTGTCGGTCTGCCCGGAGGGCATTTTGGACTTTGTTTAGTTTGGCAGTGACCACGTTGATACAAATTTTTGTTAGTGGTGTTGGATATTTGTTTCCTTTAATTACTCTTTATTTATTGTATTGTTGGATGAGATATGTGTGGAGGCCATGGAGGTCATATTGTATATACAAAGGTTCAGATTATCTATTGTACAGGAGAGGTGTTGTTCGATTTTTTTTAGACAAGCGGCTTCTCAGGGCATGACACTCTCAAGCTCATTGTTGTCAACTTGATTCAGTCTCTTCCCACCACCACTGCCAAATAAAGCTACTCCATAACCGCCTTGGTGATCCAAGTTTCTTGTATATCCGTTGCTTATTTCCTTCGTTGTTTCTTCCTTCGGATCACTTTGTGTGTGAAATCTGTCAATTAGCTAAATATACTAGTGTTTTTTTTCAATTCATTCATATTATGCTCGAAACCTTTTTCCCTTGTTCATAGTGACTTATGTAGATGCAATCATGCCCTAAATGAGAGGTTTCGATGATTGACGGTTATTTAAGTTTAAGCTAATACATTGGATCTAACATTGAGATTTAGTGTGCAGTAATACAAGAAGTCCAAGGAATGGTCGGGGACCGAATTCTTGGCATGAAGACCCGGAGTTGAGAAAGCTCCAGGCAAGAAGTCCAAGGGATGGTCGGGGACGGAACTCTTGGCATGAAGACCCGGAGTTGAGGAGACTCTAGGCGTGAAGTCCAGGAAACGAGAGGTTTCGCTGGCATAAGGTAATCGGATCCAACGGAAGGTCCTTGATCGATCTAGGCGTGAACTCTAGGTTTGAAGGCCGGAGATGAGTGTATCAATCGATCAGCCAATCGATTAGCAAGTGACTAATCGATTGGTGAATCGATTCAGGGCGTTTCTGGCTGAACCAGAAGGCTCTGTAATCGATTAGTGAATCGATCACTCAATCGATTCAGAAACCCTGTAATCGATTACGAGTAATTCTGTGCGCAGACAGAATGCTTCGTAATCGATCACTCAATCGATTCAGAAGCCCTGTAATCAATTGTTGAATCGATTACGAGTAATTCTGCGCGCAGGCAGAATGCTTTGTAATCGATCAGTCAATCGATTCAAATGCCCTGTAATCGATTGGTGAATTGATTACCAGCTAGTCTGTGCGCAGCCAGAACACTCCGTAATCGATCATTCAATCATTTCAAGATACCAATCGATCAGCCAATCGATTCAAGTTCGAAATGGCGTCATCCCATCCATTCATCCGACATCCGTACTGTTCAACGGCTACTTGGTAATCAATTGGGGTTTTTCACCAATCGATTCAGGGAGCAGAGAAGACCGTTATAAGCGGAAAATCAAGCACAAACGCCACAACTGTTCCATTGCAATTTGAGCTAGGGTTTTGGTGCTTCAAGTTCTTTGCTCAAGCTCAAGTTTTCAACACCTTCATCAAGCAACCAAAGGAAGGAGAACCAAGCCTATTGTGTAATACTTCTTTCTCTTCTTCTTCCTTGTATTGTTCTTTGTCAAAGTTTTCAAGGGTGTTGTAAAAGGGTTTCTCCACCCTCGGTGTTGTTTCGAGAAGGAGGTTTGATAGTGGAATCTGTGATCGCTGGTGTGGACCCTTGGATTAGTCACCTCATGGAGGTGGAGACCAAGTAAATCCAAGTGTTAGCATTGGATTTGGTGGTGTGTGAATTCTGATTTCTTCTTGAAGGAAAAAGAATCAACTAAAGCGAGCTATTCACCCCCCCCCCTCTAGCTCTACCGATCCTCAACAAGTGGTATCAGAGCAGGGTCGCTTCGGAGGACTCACACCCAAAGAAGCAAGTGTTTGAGCTACGAGGATTTCTTTGAAAGAGGGCCTTAGTACTACACGACCACCTTACTATGAAGGGAACAACTTCGCTTATTGGAAGAGTCGGATGGAAAATTATCTCATGACTGAAATTGACAATTGGTTTTCGGTTACGGAAGGTTTTGTTGCGCCAACACAAGACGGAAAAATTCTGGAATTATCTAAATGGACAGCTGAGCAAAAGATGAAGGCGCAAGCAAATGCTAAAGCCACGGTAACTCTTCAATATGGATTGAGCTCAGAACAACTAAACAAAGTCGGTCCGTTTAAGAGTGCTAAAGAGTTGTGGGATAAGCTAATTGATCTAAATGAAGGCACAAAGGATTCAAGAATTGCCAAAAGGGACATTCTTATAAATCAATTACAAAATTTTGTAATGAAGGAAGGAGAAATCGTAAGTCAGTTACATGGAAGATTTAAGGAGCTTCTCAATGGTCTTCATTCAGTTGGAGAAAGTGTGGAAAATCGGAACCTCATCAGGTATGCACTAAAATCCTTCCCAAGAAACTCTTTATGGTCATCAATGATTGATGCTTATAAGGTTTCAAGGAATTTATCAATTGTCAAGTTAGATGAACTATTTTGTGAACTAGAATTGCATGAACAAGCTAATATAAGTCATAAGGAGAAAGGTATAGCTTTGGTTGCAGGTGAAAGAAGCAAGAAGAAAAATAAAGAGAAGAAGAAGGAGAAGAAAGAAGAATCCCCCTCATCCGAGTCCGAGCAAGATAGTGATAGTGATAGCGATGAGGAGCTATCATCAAGTGAAATGGCAAATTTTGTCCGGAAGATGATGAGACGATCAAAAAGGTTAAACAAGAAGGATGTCAAGAAGATGTTCCTTGATGACAAGAAAAAGGGAAGTCTCAAGCTAAATCAAAAGCAAAGACTGATACAATTTGCTTTGAGTGCAGTAAAAAGGGTCACATCAAAGCCGATTGTCCGGAGCTAAAAAGAAAGGATGACAAGACAAAGAAAAAGAAGGCTTTGAAAGCTACTTGGGATGATACTTCATCTAGTTCATCAGATGAAGAAATTGGGAGAAAAACTTCAAGACATGTGGCTCTCATGGCTTTGAATGATGTTGAAGGTAGTGAAGATGAGGAAAATCATGAAGATGAAGTAGAGTCTTCAAGCGAATCATCATCTAGTGAGGATGAGGTAACTTCTCCTAAATTAGACAAACTCTATGCTACTATTGCATGTTTGACAAATGCTTTATCTAAATCAAAAGCCAAAGTCAAGGAACTACAAACTAAGATGAAATTACTTGAAAATGATACTATGCCATGTGAAATATGTACACATCATGAAGTTGCAAATTCTAGAGGTGATGATCTTAAAAAGGAAAATGCATCATTAAAATTGCAAGTAGAGGGCCTTAGAAGTGCTTTGGAAAAATTTACCTCTAGCTCCAAATATTTGGACATGATATTAGGAAGTCAACGGGCAGTGTATAACAAGGCAAGATTAGGATATAAACCAAAGGATAAGGAAGTTAACTTCATGTCTCTTGTTAGTAGAAATCATGTTGCAAAAGTGAAAAATGTTCAAGCTTGGGTACCCAAGCAATTTGTTATAGACGCTATTGGACCCAACATTTGGGTACTAAAACATTTAGTTCATCACATTTGAATAGGCATGCGTCGAGGGGGAGCATCGAACAACATGGTTCATTGATAGTGGATGCTCTAGGCACATGACGGGAGACTCATCAAAATTTTCATCACTCAAAAACAAGAATAAAGGTACCGTTTCCTTTGGTAATAGTGGTGAATTGAAAGTTATTGGAATAGGTGATATTAAAATTTCTGAACAATTCATAATTAGGAACGTTTTATTAGTGAAAGGTATTGTTTTCAATTTATTAAGTGTTAGTCAACTATGTGACTCGGGATATAGAGTTGAGTTTAACTCATCTCAATGTCTAAATTAACATAGTGAACTAAACACTATCATGCTTATTGGTCATAGAAAGGAAAACATTTATCAAGTTGAGTTATTTGGTATTACTAATGTGTTTGCTAAGTGTTTCATGTCTAAAGAGGAAGAGACTTGGCTTTGGCATCGGAGACTTGCTCACACCAACATGAGACACATCAAGAGACTATCAAAGAATGAGTTGGTGCAAGGATTGCCAAAATTGAAGTTCCAAAAGGACAAACTATGTGATGCATGTCAAATGGGTAAGCAAACTAAGGCTACCCACAAAGGTAAAACGAACTTAAGTACATCTATAGCTTTGGAATTATTGCATATGGATTTGTTTGATAGTAGCAAGCATGTTTCCTTGAACGATAGTAGATATTGTTTAGTTGTGATAGATGACTTCACTAGATACACTTGGGTGTTTTTCTTAAAGCATAAGGATCATACCTTAGAAACTTTGATTGCCTTTTGTAAAAGAGTAGAAAATGAGAAAAATTTGAAAATTAATAGATTACGAAGTGATCATGGAGGTGAGTTTGAAAATGAAAGATTTGAAAATTTTTGCTCACAAAATGGATATAAGCATGAATTCTCTACCCCTAGGACACCACAACAAAATGGGGTGGTTGAGAGAAAGAATAGAGTTTTACAAGAGGCCGCTAGGAGTATATTAAATGAATACTCACTTCATAGTTATCTATGAGCCGAAGCAATTAATACGGCATGTTATGTGCAAAATAGGACTTTAATACATAGGTTTTTGAACAAAACACCTCATGAATTGTGGTTTGGTAAACCTCCTACAATAAAACATCTTAGGGTGTTTGGATGTAAAGTATATATTTTAAACACCAAAGATCACTTAGGAAAATTTTCCGCCAAGGCGGATGAAGGTATTCTTGTAGGGTATTCCACTCATAGCAAAGCCTATAGAGTTTATAATAAGAGATCCAAAATAGTTGAAGAGTCTCTAAATGTGGTTTTTGAAGAAAATCCAAGCTCGAGTTCAAATAAAGCAATAGAGGAGGAAGTACAATTTGAATTAGAGAAATTAACATTAGAGGAGGAAAATAATCTTGAGAAAGAAGAGAGTGAAACGGAAGGTATGGTTGAGTTACCACTTGAGAATGTAATCACTACAACTCAAGAACCTAGACACACAAGGACAAGTACAAACCATCCCTTGGAGCAAGTAGTGGGTGACATTACCCATGGGGTACGGACTCGATCTTATTTTCGGAATGAAGGGAGTCAAGTGGCTCTAATTTCACAAATTGAGCCAAAAGCCGTGAGTGATGCGTTGCTTGATCCCGATTGGATTTTGGCAATGCAAGATGAGTTGTCTCAATTTGAGAGAAGTCAAGTTTGGGAATTAGTTCCTAGAGCCAAAGGAAAATCAATCATTGATACGAAATGAGTTTTTAGGAACAAACTTGATGATAAAGGAATGGTTGTGAGAAATAAAGCTAGATTGGTTGCTAGACGTTTTAATCAAGTCGAAGGATTGGACTATGATGAAACTTATGCACCGGTAGCTCGGTTAGAGTCTATTAGGATGATGTTGGCATTTGCCGCTCATAAAGGATTTAAGTTGTATCAAATGGATGTAAAATCGGCATTTTTAAATGGTTTTATCAAAGAAGAAGTATATGTTGAGCAACCTCCGGGATTTGAAGATTTAGAATGTCCAAACCATGTATACAAGCTTAAGAAAGCGTTGTATGGACTAAAACAAGCACCTCGTGCTTGGTATGAAAGATTGTCTACATTCTTAGTGTCAAAAGGTTTTCATAGAGGAAAAATTGATCCTACATTATTTTTAAAGACTAGTGGGGAAGATATCTTTGTGGCCCAAGTCTATGTAGATGACATTATTTGTGGATCCACAAACAAAGACTATTTAAATGAATTCATCAATCACATGGAAAGTGAATTTGAAATGAGCTTGGTTGGTGAATTGACATTTTTCTTAGGCTTACAAATCAAACAAACAAAAGAAGGCATATATATACATCAATCCAAATATGTAAAAGAAATCATTAAGAAATTTGGAATGGAGAGTGCCAAAGAAATATCTACCTCTATGGCAACTAACACCAAGTTAGACAATGATATTGAAGGTAAAGAAGTTGACTCCAAAATGTATCGTAGTGCCATAGGTAGTCTCCTCTATCTCACGGCTAGTAGACTCGACATATTGTTTGCCGTGGGTATGTGTGCAAGGTATCAAGCTTGTGCCAAGGAGTCACATCTATGTGCAATCAAACGAATCCTTCGCTATCTTAAAGAGACTCAACGGGTGGGTTTGTGGTACCCTAGAACCGAAACGTTTGATCTTGTAGGATACTTCGATTCGGACTATGCCGGATGTAAATTGGATCGGAAAAGTACTAGTGGTGGATGCCAATTTTTGGGATCTTCTTTGGTGAGTTGGTCGAGTAGAAAACAACATTGTGTAGCACTCTCCACAACCGAAGCCGAATATATAGCTATGGGTGAGTGTGTGTCACAATTATTATGGATGACTCATACCTTGGAAGATTATAAACTCATTTACAAAAATGTGCAAGTGCTTTGTGATAATGTGAGTACCATAAACTTGACCAAAAACCCGGTTCATCATTCACGAACCAAGCACATTGAGGTTAAACATCATTTTATTCGAGATCATGTATCTAATGGGGATATTGTTCTTAAATATGTTGAATCAAAATCAAATCTTGCGGATCTTTTCACCAAACCTCTTCCGGAATCTGAATTTAGCTACTTGCGAAGAGAATTGGGAATGTGCCATATTGAATAACCCTCCATGATCATTTCAAGATATTCTACTCACTTGTCTCAATATGCATCTCACAAGAACATAGAACTTCCCTTGTTTGTGCCTTTTTTAGATGGGAGTGAGATGTTAGGGTTCATCTTCTTGTTCATAATGCTTGTTATGATGTATTACTTTGAGCAAGAAGATGAAAATTCATCATAAATCATTCACTTGACCAATCATGGGGAAGACTAGTACGCCATTAATGTGTACTTAGTTTGAAGATCGTGATTGGATATTTTAATGAACTAACCCATTATCCAAGTCCTTGGAGACCATGTGATCGTGCTTGACCCCTTTGGAACTCGAAAATGCCACAAATTGAGTATGTTTTAGCCATGTATCAGTTATTCCAGTTACCAATCGATCGATTTCAGTTATCAATCGATTGGTGGGTCTGCATCTTTCGGCAGAAACCCTCTGAATCGATTCCTAATCGATTCAGCAGTCTTTTTCCGGGCACAGATTGATTCTTAATCGATCAGTGGATCGATTAATACAGGTGAATCGATCGGTTAATCGATTACGCCCGCTAATCGATTGTTAATCGATTCGAATCGATCGGCCGATCGATTACACGCTCCTGTGATCGATTACTCAATCGATTCCGGCCATTAACGCGCTCCACCTAACCTGTCCTGTCACTCGCCTTTGCCCTAAAACCATCGCCGACCCAAACTTCCCAGACTCTCCCGCGTGCTCCCATCTCAAGCCCTAGGTTCTGTCCTTCCTCCTCGCTGCCCACTTCTTCTCTCGACGCTCGCAGGCCCCTCAACTCACAGGCGCTCCGTTCTACTCCTTCACGCGACGCGCAGCTCCTGGGAGCTTTTGAGCGCCACCTCTTCATCGCGTTCAAGCTTCTTTTTCTTCATCAATGGCGCCAAAGTAAACCCTACATTCACTTCTTCTTCTTTTCTTTGTTTGATCTTGGCTAATCAAGTTTTCTTCTATTTTGTGTGTTCCTTTGGTTGCATTACCTTCCATCAACTACATGCATACCTCACTTCCACTTTTGTATCACTTACCCTAACCCTAAACTCACGACATTTCCCTAACCCTAATCTCATTTCCCCTACCTCTAATCTCATTTACCCTAACCCTGATCTCTCTTGACACATTGCATTCATTTCTTGGTTATTCTTGGTTGTTCATAGGAAGAAACAAAGGGCGGATGTGACGGGTGCCGGGTCGTCTCACCCTCAACCCCCTACGGATGCATGTTTTCCGAATGTCGCTTATCAAAAGGCATTTGGTCAACATGTATTCAAATTGATTGCCCCTAGATCACTAGACCGACAATACTTTCATGATCATTGTTTCACGGTGTTTCAGATCCTTGAAGCCTATAAACTCGAGTCTATTATCTATTGTGAGCGAGGGGTCAATATAGGGTTGGTTTCCGAGTTCTACAACAACCTACACACCATGGATGGTGTGAATTATAAAACTCGGGTAGCCAAACAGAATTTGGATTTTAGTTATATGACTTTTTCCGAGTTCCTCCAGTGTCGTCCCTCTACCAATAGCTTTGTTTTCTTTCCTACACTTCCTGAGCTTCTACCTCCACCGTTTGAGCATATTTCCATTGACTCGATGTATCATCATTTCTTTCATCGTCCGCGTCCAGATGGCCCTTATGCCAATCTTACCACGTTTCCTGCTCTTGAGATCTCCGCTATCGATTATGCCCTTTATAAGGTCGTAATCAACTGTCTTTTGCCTATTGTGTCTCGCGCCTTAGCGACCGTCCGACCCTCTCAGTTTTTCCTGACCTATGCTCTTCACCAGGGTCTAGATGTTAACATCCCTCTAAACATATTTCATTCCATTTTCCATTTCACTCAGCCTATGCACGGTACCGTTCATATGCCTTTTAGGCATATTATTACAGACTGGCTTGCTTCTATGCGGATTGACGTCTCTCGGGGGAAGGTGGAGCCCATGACCGTCAAATACTCCCGGATTTCAGCATGTTCCTTCTCCAAGTTCGGGATGACGGGCAAGTTTGGCGTCATTCGATAGATTGATGGTCGGCAGGTTGGGGAGGGACCGCGAGCACGCCCTGGACATGGACCCGCTGCTGTAGCTGCTCCGGATGATGACGAGGAGGAGGACATTTTGGATAGGGTCCGTGCGTTTGAGGAGACCATCGACACTCGTTTTGAGGAGATGCGGTTGGAGAGTGACTTGCGTCACTTCGAGACGCAGTCACGCCTATCATCCATTGAGCACACCCTGCTGGAGGTGCGCGATATGTGTCGCTCCCAGATGCGCGACCATCATCCTCCTCCTCCACCGTCTACTGATGCTCCATCGTCGGAGGTTGGCGCCACTTCGGGAGGTTCTGGTCTTCTCGATGTTGTGGAGACATCGGCCGCTGATCCTACTTCTGCCCTCGACGAGTTCTTCTTCCAGCCATGACTTATGTATTCTTGTCTTCGTTGGTTGTTGTTTGTTGTTATATACTTTGTCTATGGATATTGTCGACTTTTGCTGGTGATATGCTATGTTCCCATCTTATGCGTTATATGCTTTACGTGTGCGTGTGCTACTGATTTGTTTTATGTGTATGCGATTTTCTATATTGTCTGTGCTTCCATTGAGGGGGAGCTCCTTTATGTTTATTTGTCATTTTTGATATTTGGCAAAGGGGGAGACTTGCAGATATTTAAGTTTATATTCATGATTATGCTCGAAATAACTTTACTATATGCTTATTGAATTGATATCGCTGATATTATGTTGAAAGTTAGCTTAAACTTAAATAGATTGTCAAACATCAAAAAGGGGGAGATTGTAGATGCAATCATGCCCTAAATGAGAGGTTTCGATGATTGACGGTTATTTAAGTTTAAGCTACTACATTGGATCTAACATTGAGATTTAGAGTGCAGTAATGCAAGAAGTCCAAGGAATGGTTGGGGATCAAATTCATGGCATGAAGACCCGGAGTTGAGGAAGCTCTAGGCAAGAAGTCCAAGGGATGGTCGGGGACGGAACTCTTGGCATGAAAACCCGGAGTTGAGGAGACTCTAGGCGTGAAGTCCAGGAAACGAGAGGTTTCGCTGGCACAAGGTAATTGAATCCAACGGAAGGTCCTTGATCGATCTAGGCGTCAACTCTAGGTGTGAAGGCCGGAGTTGAGCGTATCAATCGATCAGCCAATCGATTAGCAAGTGACTAATCGATTGGTGAATCGATTCAGGGCGTTTCTGGCTGAACCAGAAGGCTCTGTAATCGATTAGTGAATCGATTATGAGTAATTCTGTGCGCAGGCAGAATGCTTCGTAATTGATCACTCAATCGATTCAGAAGCCCTATAATCGATTGGTGAATCGATTACGAGTAATTCTGCACGCAGGCAGAATGCTTTGTAATCGATCAGTCAATCGATTCAGATGCCCTGTAATCGATTGGTGAATCGATTACGAGCTAGTCTGTGCGCAGCCAGGACACTCCGTAATTGATCATTCAATTGATTCAAGATACCAATCGATCAGCCAATCGATTCAAGTTCAAAATGGCATCATCCCAGCCATTCATCCGACATCCGTACTGTTCAACGGCTACTTGGTAATCGATTGGGGCTTTTCACCAATCGATTCAGGGAGCATAGAAGACCGTTATAAGCGGAAAATCAAGCACAAACGCCACAACTGTTCCATTGCGATTTGAGCTAGGGTTTTGGTGCTTCAAGTTCTTTGCTCAAGCTCAAGTTTCCAACACCTTCATCAAGCAACCAAAGGAAGGAGAAGCAAACCTATTGTGTAATACTTCTTTCTCTTCTTCTTCTTTGTGTTGATCTTTGTGAAAGTTTTCAAGGGTGTTGTAAAAGGGTTTCTCCACCGTCGGTGTTGTTTCGAGAAGGAGGTTTGATAGTGAAATCTGCGATTGCTGGTGTGGACCCTTGGATTAGTCACCTCAAGGAGGTGGAGACCAAGTAAATCTAAGTGTTAGCATTGGATTTGGTGGTGTGTGGTTTTTGATCGCTGTTTGGAAGGAAAAGATTCAACTAAAGCGAGCTATTCACCCCCCCCCCCCTCTAGCTCTACCGATCCCCAACAAATTTGACCAAGGGAGATTAATTAAACTATCAATATTCATGGTAAAGAGTGGATTTTGATATAAATTAAAGTTACCTATATTGATAGGTTGCCCTGGATCTTTGGCTCTTCTATCCGTGCATTCATCTTTGTAATGCCCAAACTCCTGGCACTTAAAGCATCGGATGTGACTTTTGTCCTTTCATGCTTTTGGAACTGGTTCCTTTGTTGCCGTTGATGGTGTCGTTCATATCTTACGAGTAGGATACTTACTTTTGTAGTGCCCTCTCTCCTTGATTCTTGCCATCTCGGATCTAGACTCATCTTCTGATTCCGTGTCTGAGTCGGACTCGGGTACTGGTTGAAGCTCCTTCTTTGGTGGTTCTTTTGGAGTTTTCCATGCAATAGAATTTACACCTTCCTCGACCATTATAGTATCTATTTGATTATTTAATTCTAATTTTGAAAAGAATTTGAAATCGGTTACCATCTCAGTCAATTCGTTGTCTGATTCTGGTTCGATTTCGACTTTGGATTCGGGTTCAGACTCTGACTCGGCTGTCTGTGCTTGGACCGAGAGTGCAAGATAACTTATCTGATCTTCTTCTTCATCTGAGATCTCTTGATGAAGGTTGATCAATTTTTTCGAAATCTCTCTAGCACATATGGATGGACCTACTAGTTCGAGTTGCTCCTTGGTTAGGCCACATTGTAGGATTGCAGTTACCCTCGTATCGGTCTCGATTTGGTTGAGGGTTTGTTCATCAAGTTTGTCCCACTCGATTGATAACTCATCTTCTACGGGAAAAGAGAATCCCATTTGGATGATCTGCCATAAGTCCATGTGGGCCTTTAGAAGGGACTCCATTTGATTTCTCCAAAAATTGAAGTTCTCGCCGGAGAATAGCGGTGGACGGGCACTGTTCCACTCTTGGTTGGCCATTAAGATTAAACCTCGTACACACAAGAAATAACAAAAAATGTGCCAAGACTAGGTCTTGGATTATTAGTGCGGGAAGAAAAAAAACTAGCACAAAAAGGTGTTGCACAAATTTTGAGGTAAAAATAATGATAAAAAAAATTGACAAATTTTTGAAAATGTTGGCTTTATCAATTCTGATTAAAGATGAAAAAGTAAGACTTCAATGTTTGGGAGAAAATTTGCTCGAATTAAGGTAGCATGAATTTCGGAGAAAAAAATATTAAAATAATAGGAAAAAAGTTTATGACAAATTTTTAAAAATTGATCGTTTTATCAATTCTGACTTATGGTGAAAAAATTGTTGGTGCTTGGATGGCTATAGAGGGGGGTGAATGTAGCCAGATACTAAAACACTTGCTCTTTGAGTTCTTCTGCGATCAGAGATTAGCAGCAGCGGAAACAAACACAGAAAGAACAATACAAAGAAAGAAAGCAAACCAAATCGCTAAGACGGAGATGTACAAGGTTCGGGGATAACTTGCCCCTACTCCTTGGCGTGCCCGTGAGGTGGGCGATCCCTTGATCGTCGGCAGATCAAGCCCCAGGTGAACCCGGATATAGTGAAGCCTCCTTCTCGGTGGAGAAACCTCTCCACAAATCTCACGAATGATTGAACTTCAGTACAAGAGATCACACAAGAAGGAACGCTCACAAGAAACACTCAAGCATGAACACTCAAGTACAAAGCAACAGAGAGCACAAGCACAACCCAGCTAAACTTCCCAAGTTTCTGTCTGTTCACAACTTGTTACGCTCCTCTGCTTCCATCTTTGTCTTAAGCTCAAGCTAAACGTCATCAAGCTCCAACAGCATCCACTGAGCCACAGCCTGACCCCCTGACTCCCTGAGCACTCAGTCCACTGAAGACCTCTTCAGCTGAACCTCCGTCAGTTGCCAGCCGTGCCAGCTGCCCGTTGAAACCTGAAATTGGTAAACAGACAAACTTGCACCAAGGAAAGTCCTCAGTTGACTCTCCCCCATGGTTTGAATCCTCCCTGTATCACCTGCACACTCCAACAGAAGATTAGCACAGCATATCAAATGAAATCAGCAATGTATCAGAGAATTGGCAGAGAAAACAGACGCGATCAGAGCGTCTGACAGCGATTTGAATTAAAGTGATCGGTCACCAGACCGATCAGAGAAGACCCTGATCGGTCACCAGACCGATCAGGGTAAGCTCAGACGGATCAGGCTCCAGCCTGATCGATCCACGGTGAGAAATCAGAAATAGCGAGCTTCTTGTGATCGATTACCCTGACCGATCACAGATCATGGATCGGTCACCGGACCGATCCACAGCAGTGATGGGATTCCCAGCCTTCGCAGGCCAAACCTCACTGATCGGTCACCAGACCGATCAGGTTGTGGCCTGATCGGTCTGGGGACCGATCAGAGCACTCCCTGACCGATCAGGCTCCATCCTGATCGGTCATAGTGAGGAACCCAGGACATTTGATCGGTCCAGCAGACCAATCAAAGGTTTCTCCCCAAGGCTACTGACCTCTCCCTGATCGTTCACCAGAACGATCAGGAGCTCAATCGAAACCTTTCTGTTCTCTCCCTGATCGGTCACCAGACTGATCAGGCTCCTCTAGATCGGTCATCAGACTGATCCACAAAGGGATTTCGTGCCAACTTCCCTGATCGGTCACTAGACTGATCCAGAGTCTTCCAATTCAACTCTAAGTCAAGAGAACGGGCTCCCAGCCTTCTCTGACTCGTGCTCAGTCTCCCAGACCAAGACTCTGTGCCCAGCTTCACTCACGAGGACTTCATTCAACCTAGCTTCACTCACTAGGACCTGGCTTCACTCACCAGGGTTTCGGTCACCCGACTTCACTCACCGGGACCCGGCTTCATTCATCGGGATTTCAACCTAGCTTCACTCACTAGGATTTCAACCTGGCTTCACTCACCAGGACCCGGCTTCACTCACCGGGATTTCAACCTAGCTTCACTCGCTAGGATTTCAACCTGGCTTCACTCACCAGGACCCGGCTTCACTCACCGGGTTTTCATTCAACCTAGCTTCCCAAGCTAGGACCTGGTTTCACTCACCAGGGTTTCAATCACCCGGCTTCACTTACCGGGACCCGACTTCACTCACCGAGATTTCAACCTAGCTTCACTCACTAGGATTTCAATCACCTGGCTTCACTCACCAGGACCCGGCTTCACTCACCGGGATTTCAACCTGGCTTCACTCGCTAGGATTTCATCCAACCTAGCTTCCCAAGCTAGGACCTGGCTTCACTCACAAGGATTTCACCTAGTCCCACTAGGTGTGCCTAGTCCCACTAGGTGTGCCTAGTCCCACTAGGTCTTTTCCACTTCACCTAGTCCCACTAGGTGTGCCTAGTCCCACTAGGTCTTTTCCCATACCAGCGTGCGATCTCCCAGATCCACCTGGACTTAATCCACGTTCATTCAACCAAACTTAAATCGTTGTCAACATCAAAACAATAATCGGGCCAGATTGCATCAACAATCTTCCCCTTTTTGTTGTTTGACAATCCGATTTATGTTTAGGTATTAATGATCAATTGAAGTCCATTCAATTATCGTAAGTGAATCAAGATCCTCCCCCTACAATGATTAACCCTAAACTTAATCAACCATTCTCTCCCCCTTTGTCAAACATCGAAAAGGGTATGGTTATTAAGTTTAAATATACCTCCCCCTTAACCGAGGGTCTCTCCCCAAAATGATCAAAGGTAATTATGAATTACACATGAAAACATATACAGAATAATATCATGGTCAAACATGTATATGTTTCATATGACTAGTAGTAATGCAGCTTCATCAGACTGATAATTGATATAGAAAATTTTCTGATTTATCTATGAATGATCAGTTTTCAGAAAAATTTCTATAATTCTGATTCGTTCACGATCAGACTGCATTAACAATTTACATTCCACAACAGGGGTGTAGACTCCATTAATATAGGATATTTCAGAAAAAATTTTGAAACACGACATCAAGAACAAGAGTCATGACTCAACAAACCCTTTCTTATGAATTTGAACATTCTAACATAGGTTTGTATCAAATCAATATCAAGTTTTGTTCCAAGTATGATTAACCCAACCTTATTTTAACACTTGATGTTTCAGAAAAATTTCTGAGAATCAAGGGTCCCATATTTCACCACTCGAACAAATTTGTACAAATTTGTACTCCCTTAGTACCAGGTTTGTACCATTGGATGATCAAGTATGTTTCAATTATAATTGGTTTGTATTAGATTTGTGTCAAGTATGTCTTAACCATAAACCTAACTCTTGATGATTTACCAATTTTGAATCTGTTAGGGAGTCTATTGATCAGACTTGATCTGATCAGTCATCAGACCGAACAGAATGGTCCCTGATCGGTCATCAGACCGATCAGAGTGAGTCCTGATCGGTCGGTGGACCGATCAGGTTTCTGATCAGAAGGGTTTCTGAAACATTTCAGAAACTCTGCGTTTCAACTTCTAATACACTTAGAGTTAACCCTTTTGATCAAAAGAAGGGTTTTCCTTAACCAAAACATATTTCTCTATATTAACAAAGAAAAGCATCATGGGCATGTTCAAATTTGTTCAAAATATTTATCAATTCCATAATCCCTAACTTTGTCCAGCAGGTTTGTATCAAAATAGCATCAAAATATGATCAGATTTCTTGATACAGAAGATATGATCAAATTTTCAAAACATGCTTGTATCAATTGGTATCTAAAAATGATCAGATTCCCAAAACATGTATGCATACAATCATCTGATCAGAAAATTCATAGACATGGATAGCACAAATGATGGATGTATATTACTATTTGGTAAAGATGAATTAGTTACTTTCCTCTTTGTTTTGGAAACAAAACTGATCATGGTAGAACTTTAATACAAAAGCAAACTATACTTATGCATGATTAATTATGTTCCAAGTATATTTGTAACATGCTTGCTTCAACCAATTTTGATAACTCAATGATCTAGGTTCGTCCCAAGTCGAGAATCCTAATTCTCCATTCTATTGATAGTTCATAGATTGGATTGGAGAATTCATAGTCCCAAGTGTGTATCAAATTCATTAACCATAGACCTAATTAGATTGGAGTAATATTGATAAATCATGATCCCATATGCATACCAATCCAAATGAGAAAGTTTCCAGTGGCACCAAGATATAGAGTAAATGGGAAACATTTTCATGTATCTATATGGTGTATAGAGTTTATGATTTCCATTGGTTTTAACTCTAATCATCTAAATTCAATATTGAAAAGACAACATTCCTCATGGGTAGTAAATGGTCATTCATTAAATGGAGGAAATAGTAGGCACATCCCTAACTAGGAATGGCCATGTGTTTGGAGCACCAAATATCAACCACCCATGTTGATAGATGCTCCCCCTCAATCAAAGCTATACAATTCTAAAGATAGAGGTTTTAGGTACCCAAATTTTGGGACCTAATGCATCAACAATGAATGACTTTGGCACCCATGCCTTAGTCATTTTCCTTTGAACCTTTTGAACCCTAGAATTATGTTGTGACCTATTATGGGTTCTAGACATCAATGACATGAAACTTGATTCTTTGGGTTGGTAACCTAAACCAACCTTGTTGTAAACCACTTTTTGTGATCAAAAACCTTATGCTTTAACCCTTCTGATCAGAAAAGCATTGATCAATTGAAATTAGAAATTGACCAACCTTGTTAAAGCATAAGGTTACTGATCACAAAAAGTGGTCAAAGAATAAGGTTAAAGCATTGCAATTAGAAATTGATCAATTGAAATTATCTAGGGATGATAACATTGATGATTTACATGTTGAATTGCTAGAGGATGAGATTAAGTCTTTGAAACTTGAAGTTGAAAACTTAAAATCCTCTAAGGTTGAGGAAGTAGATGATTTGCATGATGACTTGTTAGAAGAAGAGAACAAATCTTTGAAGAGTGAAGTTGAGAAACTCAAGAATATTCTTGAGAAGTTCTCAACTAGCTCTAAGACCCTAGACATGATCTTAAATGCCCAAAGAGCGGTCTACAATAGGGTCGGTATTGGTTACCGTCCTAAAAACCCTCATTTGTGTCTCTTATGACTAGGACTGATATGAGACAATCTAGCACACCCAATGATCAAAAGAAAGTGGTCAAGGCATGGGTGCCTAAGTCTTGTTTAGTTGATGCTTTAGGTCCCAAGGTTTGGGTACCTAAAACTTCTATTTTTCGAATTGTGTAGGTTATGATTGAGGGGGAGCATCTATCAACTTGGTTCGTTGATAGTGGATGCTCCAAACACATGATCAGGGATAGATTGCTGTTTACCACACTTCACAAGAAAAGTAGAGGTAATGTATCATTTGGTAACAATGGTAGTCTTAAGGTCATAGGAATAGGAGACATTCAAATATCCGAATGTCTTAGAATCTCAAATGCCCTTCTAGTCAAGGGGATGAAATTTAATCTCCTAAGTGTGAG
This sequence comes from Boesenbergia rotunda, assembly GCA_024364735.1. Classification (NCBI taxonomy): domain Eukaryota; kingdom Viridiplantae; phylum Streptophyta; class Magnoliopsida; order Zingiberales; family Zingiberaceae; genus Boesenbergia; species Boesenbergia rotunda. Next base: position 136,828 of record JAGFNQ010003449.1, read on the forward strand.
TCAATTGTGTGACACGGGTTACACAATTGATTTCCAACCAAGTCAATGTCTAGTTAGACAACATGACACCTTGGACACAGTACTAGTAAGAACAAGTAGACAATATTTATCAAGTTTCATTTAAAAGTACTACTAATGTTTCTGCTAAGTGTTTCATGTCAAAAGAAGATGAGTCCACCCTTTGGCACCGGAGGCTAGCACATGTGAACATGAAGAACATCCGGAAGTTGGCCAACAAGGGGTTAGTTCGTGGCTTACCAAGCATCAAGTATGAGAAAGATAAACTTTGTGATGCATGTCAAATGGGTAAACAAACAAAATCTGCACATAAAGGTAAAAGCACTGTAAGTACTTCTACTGCATTAGATTTACTTCACATGGATCTATTTGATTGTAGTACTATCATATCATTGAATGGAAGTAGATATTGCTTTGTGATCATTGATGATTTCACTAGATATACATGGACTTACTTTTTAAAATATAAGGACCAAACCTTAGATGTTTTGATTTCCTTTTGTAGGAGAGTAGAAAATGAAAAATCATTAACAATTAAGACAATTAGAAGTGATTATGGAGGTGAATTTCAAAATCAAAGGTTTTTGGAATTTTGTCAAGATAGAGGGTATAGACATGAGTTCTCTACTCCTAGAACACTACAACAAAATGGTGTTGTAGAGAGGAAGAACCGTGTTCTACAAGAGGAAGCACGAAGCATGCTTAATGAGTACTCACTCCTGAGCTACTTATGGGCTGAAGCTGTAAATACAGCTTGCTATGTGCAAAACCGGGTCCTCATTCATAAGTTTTTAGGAAAGACTCCCCATGAACTTTGGTTTGGAAAACCACCTACGGTTAAACACCTTCGAGTGTTTGGTTGTAAGGTGTTCATTCTAAACACCAAGGATCATCTTGGAAGGTTCACGGCAAAGGCTGATGAAGGGATACTAGTCGGGTACTCCCTCATTAGTAAAGCCAATCGAGTCTATAACAAGAAGTCTAGACTAGTTGAAGAATCTTCTGATGTTGTCTTTGATGAAATTCCAAAAGTCAATGGTCAACCAGAAGATGGAGTCCAATTCGAACTTAGGAGACTATGTTTGAATGAAAGTCCAATTATTGTTGATGGTGATGAATCTGATGACGGTGAACCTAGACAACTCATTGATCAGCTGGATCCTGAGGCTAAATTTGTGTCTAGTGAACCTATTCATGAAGCACCACCAACACCAAGACAAACTAGATTAGCTTCTAGTCATCCCCAAGACCAAATTGTTGGGGACATCCATCATGGGGTTAGAACTAGATCATTCTTCCGGAATGAGGCTAATGAAGTTGCCCTAATTTCCGAAATTGAACCTAAAAAAATTGATGAAGCATTAAATGATCCCGATTGGATTATCGCAATGCAAGATGAACTAGGTCAATTCGAAAGGAGTCAAGTTTGGGACTTAGTCCCTAGACCTAAGAAGACCACCATTATTGGAACCAAATGGGTCTTTAAGAACAAATTGAACCATAAGGGAGAAATCATTAGAAACAAGGCACGCATAGTAGCCAAGGGCTATAGTCAAGTTGAAGGCCTTGATTATGATGAGACCTATGCTCCCGTGCCACGATTAGAGTCCATTCGATTGATGCTTGCATTTGCAGCATATCGTGGCTTCAAATTATATCAAATGGACATCAAATCGGCCTTTCTAAATAGTCTAATAAGAGAAGAGGTCTATATCGAACAACCACCGGGGTTTGAGAGTTCTGAATTTCCAAACCACATGTTCAAGCTCAAAAAGGCACTTTATGGCCTTAAACAAGCACCCCGGGCTTGGTATGAGCGGTTGTCGACGTTCCTAATTGAGAAGGGCTTCGTTAGAGGCCAAATAGACCCTACACTATTTCTACGGAGAGATGGTGATGATATTTTTGTAGCCCAAGTATACGTCGATGACATAATTTGTGGCTCAAACAATAAGGGCTATTTAAATGAGTTCATTGGACACATGGAGAGTGAGTTTGAAATGAGTCTAGTGGGAGAGTTGACTTTCTTTCTTGGGCTTGAAATCAAGCAAACTCGCGATGGTATCCATGTGCACCAATCAAAATACACACAAGAAATGCTTCGAAAATTCAATATGAGTGATTCAAAAGAGGTAACCACTCTCATGGCCACAAACACAAGATTAGACAATGATGAGAGTGGTAAATCCGTTGATTTGACTCAATATCGAAGCATGATAGGTAGTTTGCTGTACCTCACAGCTAGTCGACCGGATATTCTATTTGCTGCGGGTATGTGCGCTAGGTATCAAGTTTGTGCCAAGGAATCTCACTTAATCGCTGTTAAGTGAATTTTGAGGTATCTCAAAGGAACAATTGGAGTCGGTCTATGGTACCCCCGTACTGAATCATTTGATTTAATTGGCTATACGGATTCTGACTACGCTGGATGTAAGTTGGACCGGAAGAGTGACAGACCCAAATATACTAGATTAAATTGTCACGAAAGTAGGGACCATCAGATTTAGATGTGAATGAATGCTGGAAACCCTTTTACAAGCAAAAGTATAAAAAATGTAGCAAAGGGACCACAGGTCGTATTTTTCTCGGGGCTAGATGTCGTGCTTGATTCAAACTTGTAGTTATGTGTCGTTTTTGGGTTTCAAACAAGTAATGGGATTTTGGTTTGTAATTGAAAATGAAATTGCAAATGAAAAATAGGAACCGTGATTTAATAAACTAAACAAGAAAATTGGCACTTAAAAACTCAACAAATGGAAACTAAATCCAAACACTTACAAAGTTTTTGATAACTGATTTCTTATTTCAAACACAAAATGGAATGCTATGCAATGAAATAAAAGCAAGGATGGGAGTTTTCGAAAATAAACAAGATTAACACAAATCAATGTAAAGGGAATTTTGAAGATCACTCAAGCAACAACTTCACTTAGCTATAATGCTTTTGGAACCTAACCACTGCCAATAAAATTCAAATATGAATGAGTGCAAGCCTATTGAATTCAAACACTACCTCATACCACAAAAACAAGCTAAATTCGGATTTAACAGGTCTAGGGCAGTTGGCACGCAAAGGAGAATTCCTTGTGCCAAAACTAATTAAACTTGGCACCTAAAACTAGTTATAGCAGTTCAGAAATGCCTGCTGTTCGATCACAATTTGAGCAGCAATCTATCAATTGAAAACTCGGCATGAATGGCTGAAGACAAACAGCTCACTTGGACACAACTGAAGCAAAGAAAAACAAGGCAGAAATAAAGGAAAATGCAGTAATGAAAACAGAATTTCAGGATTATAGATCTAGCTAAGCTGAAAACATGGCAAAACTTGCAGGAAATCGAACCAAATTCTATGTTAACTGAACAAGCATATATTGGACTTGAAATGAAGGGATTAACACAATGAAAACGCAAAGACAATTGGGCAAACACACAGCCCTGATACAATTCAGAAACTGCGGGAAATTCAGAGCTAGGTTGGTATGCACTAAATGGAGTTGATGCTCAGAAATTAAAGCAAATGCTATTTTAAACCAACTACGCTATCTGTCTAATGCTAGAGCAAGAGTTAACTACTAAGAAACTCGGAAACAACTAAAGAAAACAGATAATCTAAAACAATTTCAGAAACTGCACAGTTTTTTTCAGAGATCAAATGGCACGCAACAAATTAAACTACAATAAACTGAAATTTGATCTAGTTGATCACTAAGCACGTTCCTATATTACTCTACTTGCAGAATTGAAGCTAAATTATGGCTAACAACTTAAAACTCAAAAAATTCAGTAACTAATCAAGAACTTAAGAACAGGACAGTGCAGAAAACGAAAATACAGCTAAACAACTTGGAAATTAAAGGTCTAATCTACTCCTCAACTCCTTCCTCAGCTCAAGAAATTCTTGGTTGTCAATCAAGAACCGGCTTCGAACCCCTAGGCTCAGTAAATCAATGGACAATCAATTCTGAAGTGGATTCTGCATCAAATCTGAGCTTGATGGAATTTTCCATCCGATTCTCTTCATCTCGATTGGAAAGGCTGCGATGATGATATGGAAAACTTCTGAGCTCACCTGAGAACCCCTACAAGTGGTTCAGAAGCTTTGAAATGGGTTGTGGTCGAGAAGAAGATGATCGGACTGAGAACTGCCGGAACCCCCAAGAAATCCTCTGTTCCAGCGCAAATGAGCAGAATTCTTCAAACACCAATCGTCATGGACTTGATTCTCGATCTGGGAATGAAGATGAGGTGGTCACGCCTTCATGGAAGCAAAGATTTTCAAAAACGATGAAGAAACGAGGAAGAACGGCGAAGAATAGTGAAACTAGGCTGAAGACGCGACAAGGGTAAGCTCTGTGGAGTTTTTCCTTAAGTATTAATCAATGGACGGCTCAGATCGATTTGCTTCAATCCAACGGCTGATCTTGGTCTGATTTGAGCCAAACTTTGATGATGATGATCTGGGGTCAGGATCTGCCTTGTGGTAGCTCGGATCCTCCAGTTTTGCAACGGATGGTCCAGATCAAGCTAGCCTTTGAATGGATGATCTAGAGCCCTCCAAGCTTGATCCAACGGTTGATTGAGCTCTGATTGTGATGAAACCTTCAGATCTTGATCAGGGTGCTTGATCAACCCTAGCTCTAGCTCGGATAGCTTCAGATCATCCTGGATGGCTCAGATCTAGCCGCTTTCGAATCGAATGGCCCGGATTTAATCGTGATCTTGATAATCTGATCCGGGTCAATTCCGACTCGAGTTTGACCCAATATGCCCTAGATCCTTGAACCTTGATGCCTACAAAAATAGATTAAGAATTTAGTGGCCAATTAACTCAAATATATGTAATTTTGCAATTAAGTCCAAAATATGAATAAGTTCTAAAACCTAGGGCAATTTCACAATTTTAGCAATAAAAACATAGATCAAACAGGGATTTAAACCACTCAAATGATCAATAAAATGGAATCTATCAACTCCCCCACACTTAGCCTTGAGCGTCTCGCGAAAATAGTAAATAAGTATCCCCTAGATTTACTCAAGCATAATTAGAAGCAATTGAAAAGAAATTACCTAGGGTTGCCAATTCTCATAAATCTAAGCTCTATGGATTACTATCTTGTCCTTAAATCAACAACTTGGCCTTTTCATCTATCATGAGTCATTGAGATGAATCTAAATCACTAGCCTTTCAAGGAAAATAGTGGTGGCTCTCTCCTTAAATTCTAAGTTGATGCTGGAAGTGGAGCTCACTCAAACACACATGCCTCTTGCACTTCCATAGGCTTGCTTATTATCTATTCTCTACCATTTATCATGATAGGATCAACATCTATAAAAACAAAGAAAGACATAGAAAATGGTAAGGAGTGAATTAAAAGCCAAGGAGATGGAGAAATTGATAAAGTGGAAGACTTGAGTGCTCAATGATGTTTCCAATGAACTTTGCCCTCTTATCAATCCCCTAGTGAATTCCAAAGTCTGATGGAGTCCAATTTGAATAATTCTTTTGATTTGGATGAAGAAACCTCCATTTGACTCCATTGTGCCAAGTTTTGTCTATGTGTGCCACATTTCTTGCTCCATCTTCTTTCCTAATTTTTTTTCTTTCTCTCTAGTAAAGCTCAAGATGTAGTGATGCAAAGCTTGGATTTGGATGAGAAGCATTCCATTAAATTCATGAGGTCGAAACTCCCTTGTGTGCCCCTTTTTTTTTTCTTTTGTTTTCTTCCTTATTTTCTTTCTTCTTAGCTGAAATTTTCTTCTGTTTTGTCCAGCAGTGGTTGCTCTCAACACTTTGTGACACCTTTGTGTGCTTCATTCCTTGATTCACAGCTCCTAGAGAATCCAATTCTGCTCAAGTTGGTACATATTTGTGCCGAAACTGCTATAATGGCATGCAACCTTCTAAAAAATTTTTTTTTCTTTGTGTTCAGCTTGTGTTCAGCTTGTGTTCAGCCCTAATGCATTCTGTGTCTGATCTGGAACTCTTTCTCGTTCTAATCAGCTGTGGATGAGTTCAACAAACATATCCTAAACAAACCAATTCAGCTTCAACTTGGTACCAAAAATTTTCTCACTGCATTTCTGTTTTGTGTCCAATTCGGTTGCATTCTTTTCTTCCTCAGCTGCATTCTCAGCTTGCTTTCTCAACCTTACTGCATTTCTAGCTTGGTTCGGCTTCAATTCAGATTGTAGCATTTCAGCAGCTACAAGTCTCTCGGCAGATTACAATTCAGATTCTTTTTTTTTTAGACTGCTGCAATGCAGTTTCAGTAAATTTTTTTCCTTTTCTCAGCTTTTGACCAGTCTTCGCTCAGCCTCATCTCCAGAATTTAATTCAGATTGTCTTCAGCTGGAGATCAGATTGTTTCATCTGCTATTCAGATTCAATTCGGCTGCAATCCTCACTTCATCAGCCTTCCATTCAGCTTGACTTCAGCAGGATATCAAATTCCAGCTCTCGGCAGAAATTTTTCTATGCAATGCTAATCAGATTTTCAGCTGCTTCAAACCATTTAAGTATCAGATTTCGGCTTCTCAACATTGGTTTAGATAATTCCAGCTTCTTTTCAACCCTTCCTGCTTTTATTTAGCATGCAATAAACTTCTAGCAGGGTTTAGATAATTCTGTTTTGTTTCAAGCTTCATCTTCCTCCGAATTCACTTTGCAACGAATTCCTGCAATTGGGTTCAAGTTAACATAGCTGCAAAACATTCCATTCCATTCCTAAATCAGTAGATTGGATTTCTACTCCATTTAAAAACCTTGGCACAGATTTCAGCTTCAATTTGGTGGTTGCGTGCCACTCAGATCATGGCACACAGTTTTTCCTGGATCTCCAAATTGTAATCAAGAATCTAGATGCACTCCATTTGCTTCCATCCTTTTGCTCATTTTTGACACCAAACATCACTCAAACTCACCTTTGGCAGATGAAAATTTTTTTTTCGAGTTGAACTACATCATTGATAAAAATTACTTCCAAATCACCAATCACTCCCCCACACTTAATTCTTTGTCCGTCTCGGGCAAAATAGCATCAAGAAAAACATCCCAAGCAAACAAATCCATAGAAAAATGAGGGTTGAGAGTAGCAATAAGGAAAGACAACTAGAATAGAATAAGCAAATTGATGTGGAGAGGTGAATAAAATGATTAGTCCCTATAGATGTGATCCATCTATTGAAATATGATTTTGAAAGAATATAAGCAAGTTCTAGAGCACAATAACATATGTGTATCACAAGATAAGGCTAATCTCACTAGGTAAAAATAATTCATCTCAAATTCTCAATTAAGAATCCAAAGCAAAATCGTACTCAAGCATCCAAGATTTCATCCATGAACTCAAACCCTAAGTTTTGACAACCGAATTTAATTTATTTTCCAAAAGACTCTAAAATGCTATTGAGATAACCTAAGGGATATATTTATTCCTAATCATGCAAGAAAAAGTGCTAAAACACGAAACATGGTATTTACAATGATTTTATTCATGTCATGTTACTCTACTCACTTATTTATTAACAAGAATTCATTTTTTTTTTAAGAGTGAAAACATGCAATAAAGGAAAAGGCAACAAAAATCAAACTCCCTTTTATTTCTGGCGGTCGGAGTCTGTCAAGAAAAAGCCTCCACCGTGGTAATGGAGGAGTCTGGGTGTGTGAAAGAGCTTCTTCCATTTCTTCAAGTTTACAGTGCATTGCTCCCCCACACTTGGACTTAACTGCAACCTGTTCAGGTGGAAGAAGATTATTTAAATACAAGACCCATGTAAGAGGTAGAGTGTTTTGAATTAAAGTAAAATCTACTCCCTCTTTATTCTTTTTAGGACTCATTTTAGGAGGTTTCAGTCTGTTCAAATGAAGCTCCCACTCCAGCAGTCTTCTGGACCCTGCAAAACAATGTAATACCCCTCTCAAGCGTGCAGGGTACGAAGGAAATAAAATAATATCAGTCTTTGCATACAATTTATCCAAAAATGAATCACATCCAATAAAATCAAGTTTAAGTATCTCAAAGAATTTTTTACAATGAATATCTACCCAAGATGCATCAAGACACTTATCATAATCAATGAAATCTATTTTGGATGCTCCAATGAAATTTTCCCAATTATTTCCCACACATGACAAATCAAGAAATGTATCGCAGCCAATAAAATCAATTTGTGGTACCTCTCTTGATGTTTCCAAAAAAATAAAAGAAATACTTACCTGATCGCGCTGAAAAATACCTGGAGGTTCCATAATGATAGATGTGTCCATAGCTACCTCCTGGTCCAGTATAGGGTCCATATCAGGTTCCAGTTCTAGCAAGCACTCTACTGGTACAAGTGATCCTTGGGTTCTTGCTTCCACCAGGCAAGTCCCTACACTTTCTGGTTCATACTCTGAATCTTGTGGTGGTCCCTGGGGCTTAGTGCAATCCCCTACACTTTCTTCAATACATGTGTCCTCAATTATTCCTGCAACAACCAAATTAGAAAAATCAGGACCTTCAATAATACTATAATCACAAAATAAAAGATGAGAATGGTCCTGTGAGGTAGGAATGGGTGATTCTTGGGGCTTAATGCAATCCCCTACACTTTCAATCTCAACAGAAACATGTGATCCTTGGGACTCTGTGCAATCCCCTACACCTAGAATAATCTCTCCAGCTGTAAAAGCATCTGAAATGTCTTCTAAAAATTCCTCAGTCTCAGCCGTAAATACTCTCTCAGCCTCCTCTGAATGAATAGCTTCTCTAGAAAAATCCTCTAGAAATCCCTCAGCCTCTATCTCTGTCTGTTCTAGCTTCTCAATAATATCCATGCTCCTAATGGAGTGATCCTCTCTCGGATGCTTCATAGCATCAAAAAGGCTAAACTGAATAACCGTATCTCCAATCTCCATGGAAAGTGTACCGGCATATACATCAATCTTTGTTCTGGCCGTCTTCAGAAACGGTCTGCCTAGAATCATTGGAGAACGGTGCGCCAGATAATCTCCCTCCATATCCAAAATATAGAAATCAGCAGGAAATATCAGCTCCTTTACCTTCACCAAAACATCTTCAATCATACCTGCTGGGCGTGTCTGGCTCCTGTCTGCTAGCTGTATCACCACGCCAGTGGGCTGTAAAGGGCCTATGCCGAGCATCTGAAAGACTGACCTGGGCATCACATTTATAGAAGCTCCTAAGTCTAACATAGCATCGTGAAATATGGTGCTCCCAATCTCACAAGAAACAGTAAACATCCCAGGGTCTTCACATTTCTGAGGTAGGGCATGGATGAGCGAAGAAACATTTTTCCCAATGCTGACCAATTCATTTTCCTTAAGCTTCCTTTTGTTAACACAAAGATCCTTCAAAAACTTAGCATACTTTGGAATTCTTTTGATCATGGTCAACAAAGGTATATTGATCTCCACTTTGCTGAAAAGCTCCACTAGTTCATTAAATTCCTTAGCCTTCTCCTTCTCCCCTTGTCTTTTGGTTGGAGTTCTCCCCTGTGGAAAAGGTAAAGGAACCCTAAAATCATCTTCTTTGGCCGGAAGTGGAGAGGCTGAATTCTGCTATGCTGTCCCCTGAGAAGTGGCTGCTGTAAAATCAGCCTCGGCACTGTTTTCTCCTTCTTTTGCCACCAAATTTGGAGGGTTTCTTGAGGAAAGGGTTGGGAACAGGCTATGGGTGGAATTAGCTGAATTTGAAGTCGTTTCATGCATGTTCTGAGCTGGAATCAGAGTTGCTGTCCGGTTTTCTGAAAAATCTGCTCTTGGATTCTTTGGAGATGAAGTGACCTTCCCACTCCTCAAATAAATAGCACTCACGTTTCCTTTAGGATTAGGAACAGTTTGGGAAGGTAATTGACTTGATCCTTGAGCTCGATTCTGATTGATCCCACTAGCCAATTGCCCTAATTGCCTCTCAACGTTTTGTTGCCAACCTTGTTGTTGTTGTTGCCAAGCTTGTTGTTGCTGTTGCGTTTGTACAACTTGTTGTATTTGTTGTTGACAAGCTTGTTGTTGCTGCATCATCTGTTGAAACATATCCTCAACCCTCTGTTGGGGCTGATTTCCTCCACTTGAGCTTCCATAGCCTCCGTGGTTAGAAAAGCTCCTTGATTGACCTTGAAAACATGGTTGTTGGGGCTGTTGATAGGGCTGATGCACGGGCTGATTTGCTTGGAAATTGTGCTGGGAATTGTAGCCTTGAAAGTTTTGATTTTGGAATAGAAAATTAGGTGGCGAGGGCTGAAAATTTTGACTTTGAAACCCTTGGTTGTAGGGCTGAAAATTCTGAATTGTGGGCTGTGATGGCTGAAAATTTGATTGGTTTTGAGCTGGAAAATCTGGAAATGATTGAAAGCCTTGCTGCCCTTGATAGGGTTGCTGGAATTGAGGATCAAATGCTTGGAATTGTTGCTGAAAATGTTGAGAATTAGGCTGAAACGAAGGCTGAAAACCTTGGTGTGTTTGCTGAAAAGTTGGCTGATTGTTTTGAGCTTGTTGGGGCTGCTGGAAATTCGATTGAGGCTGCTGTGAGGGTTGATTTTGAGGCTCTTGTTGGCAGAAAGCATTCCCATACCTCAAGTTAGGATGATTCCTCCAACCGGGGTTATAGGTAGAGGAATATGGATTGTTTCTTGCTTGGAATTGTCCTCTCACTAAAGCCGCTACTGTCTCGTCATGTTGGAGGGTGGGGCATGAGTCTGAAGTGTGCTCTTGACTAGAACAAATGCCACACACACTTGTAATTTGAGTAGAGGGTGGAGGTACTGAAGGAGTGGAGCTTAGTCTTTCCACTTTCAAATCTATTTTCTTCACAGCTGAGGTTAGCTCCAACAATGCATTCTGAACATTTTGATCAGTAGGAACTACTTGAACTTCACCCACTCCTCTGGTAGTCAAGGCTCTACCTCCAAATTGTTGGGAATTCTCAGCCATATTAGAAATTAACTCCCTAGCTTGCATTGGTGACTTGTTCACTAGGGCCCCTCCAGCTGCAGCATCTATCAGGACTCTATCCATCTGTAGTAGTCCCTCATAAAAATATTGAATCAACAATTGCTCACTGATTTGATGCTGGGGACAACTTGAACACAACTTGTTAAATCTTTCCCAGTAATCATAGAGTGTTTCACCCACCACTTGCTGAATCCCACAGATACTTTTTCTGATTATAGCTGTGCGGGAAGCTGGGAAATATTTCTCCAAAAATGCCTTTTTCATAGTTATCCAACTAGACACATGTCCTGTAGGCAAATAATAAAACCAGTCTTTGGCTGCTCCTGTCAAGGTGAAGGGAAAAGCTCTCAGCTTGATGTCTTCTTCAGAAATGCCCTGAGGCTTCATAGTAGAGCACACCACATGGAATTCGTGCAAGTGTCTGTTTGGATCCTCCCCAGATAAACCCTGAAACTTTGGCAACAAATAGATAAGTCCAGATCTCAACTCAAAACTTTCCCCCAGCTCTGGATAAGCTATGCTGGAGTACTGAAATGCAGCGTCAGGTGCTGCAAGCTCCTTCATGGTCCTCTGGTGATCTGCCATGTCAATGCCTGAGTGAGTGCTGATAGTCTGAATAGAAGGGATATCTGTAGTCCCAGAATAAATGGCCTGGCCCCTCCTAACTCTGAAAGTCCTCTCAATCTCAGGATCGAAATCTTCTAATTCAGCACCTAAAGACCTGGTCATAAAAACAAAACAAATCGCAGTAACAGTAGATAAAAAGATAAATCAAATAAAATCAAATCCAAAGATATAGCAATAAGCACAAAAGTAAGTCAAGAATGATATGAGATAAGTGTACAAGTAAAAATCAAACAAGTCAACTAACAGTTCCCCGGCAACGGCGCCAAAAATTTGACAGACCCAAATATACTAGATTAAATTGTCACGAAAGTAGGGACCATCAGATTTAGATATGAATGAATGCTGGAAACCCTTTTACAAGCAAAACTATAAAAAATGTAGCAAAGGGGTCACAGGTCGTATTTTTCTCGGGGCTAGATGTCGTGCTTGATTCAAACTTGTAGTTATGTGTCGTTTTTGGGTTTCAAACAAGTAATGGGATTTTGGTTTGTAATTGAAAATGAAATTGCAAATGAAAAATAGGAACCGTGATTTAATAAACTAAACAAGAAATTGGCACTTAAAAACTCAACAAATGGAAACTAAATCCAAACACTTACAAAGTTTTTGATAACTGATTTCTTATTTCAAACACAAAATGGAATGCTATGCAATGAATAAAAGCAAGGATGGGAGTTTTCGAAAATAAACAAGATTAACACAAATCAATGTAAAGGGAATTTTGAAGATCACTCAAGCAACAACTTCACTTAGCTATAATGCTTTTGGAACCTAACCACTGCCAATAAAATTCAAATATGAATGAGTGCAAGCCTATTGAATTCAAACACTACCTCATACCACAAAAACAAGCTAAATTGGATTTAACAGGTCTAGGGCAGTTGGCACGCAAAGGAGAATCCTTGTGCCAAAACTAATTGAACTTGGCACCTAAAACTAGTTATAGCAGTTCAGAAATGCTGCTGTTCGATCACAATTTGAGCAGCAATCTATCAATTGAAAACTCGGCATGAATGGCTGAAGACAAACAGCTCACTTGGACACAACTGAAGCAAAAAAAAACAAGGCAGAAATAAAGGAAAATGCAGTAATGAAAACAGAATTTCAGGATTATAGATCTAGCTAAGCTGAAAACATGGCAAAACTTGCAGGAAATCGAACCAAATTCTATGTTAACTGAACAAGCATATATTGGACTTGAAATGCAGGGATTAACACAATGAAAACGCAAAGACAATTGGGCAAACACACAGCCCTGATACAATTCAAAAACTGCGGGAAATTCAGAGCTAGGTTGGTATACACTAAATGGAGTTGATGCTCAGAAATTAAAGCAAATGCTATTTTAAACCAACTACGCTATCTGTCTAATGCTAGAGCAAGAGTTAACTACTAAGAAACTCGGAAACAACTAAAGAAAATAGATAATCTAAAACAATTTCAGAAACTGCACAGTTTTTTTCAGAGATCAAATGGCACGCAACAAATTAAACTACAATAAACTGAAATTTGATCTAGTTGATCACTAAGCACGTTCCTATATTACTCTACTTGCAGAATTGAAGCTAAATTATGGCTAACAACTTAAAACTCGAAAAATTCAGTAACTAATCAAGAACTTAAGAACAGGACAGTGCAGAAAACGAAAATACAGCTAAACAACTTGGAAATTAAAGGTCTAATCTACTCCTCAACTCCTTCCTCAGCTCAAGAAATTCTTGGTTGTCAATCAAGAACCGGCTTCGAACCCCTAGGCTCAGCAAATCAATGGACAATCAATTCTGAAGTGGATTCTGCATCAAATCTGAGCTTGATGGAATTTTCCATCCGATTCTCTTCATCTCAATTGGAAAGGCTGCGATGATGATATGGAAAACTTCTGAGCTCACCTGAGAACCCCTACAAGTGGTTCAGAAGCTTTGAAATGGGTTGTGGTCAAGAAGAAGATGATCGGACTGAGAACTGCCGGAACCCCCAAGAAATCCTCTGTTCCAGCGCAAATGAGCAGAATTCTTCAAACACCAATCGCCATGGACTTAATTCTCGATCTGGGAATGAAGATGAGGTGGTCACGCCTTCATGGAAGCAATGATTTTCAAAAACGATGAAGAAACGAGGAAGAACGGCGAAGAACAGTGAAACTAGGCTGAAGACGCGACAAGGGTAAGCTCTGTGGAGTGTTTCCTTAAGTATTAATCAATGGACGGCTCAGATCGATTTGCTTCAATCCAATGGCTGATCTTGGTCTGATTTGAGCCAAACTTTGATGATGATGATCAGGGGTCAGGATCTGCCTCGTGGTAGCTCGGATCCTCCAGATTTGCAACGGATGGTCCAGATCAAGCTAGCCTTTGAATGGATGATCTAGAGCCCTCCCAGCTTGATCCAACGGTTGATTGAGCTCTGATTGTGATGAAACCTTCAGATCTTGATCAGGGTGCTTGATCAACCCTAGCTCTAGCTCGGATAGCTTCAGATCATCCCGGATGGCTCAGATCTAGCCGCTTTCGAATCGAACGGCCCGGATTTAATCGTGATCTTGATAATCTGATCCGGGTCAATTCCGACTCGAGTTTGACCCAATATGCTCTGGATCCTTGAACCTTGATGCCTACAAAAATAGATTAAGAATTTAGTGGCCAATTAACTCAAATATATGTATTTTTGCAATTAAGTCCAAAATATGAATAAGTTCTAAAACCTAGGGCAATTTCACAATTTTAGCAATAAAAACATAGATCAAACAGGGATTTAAATCACTCAAATGATCAATAAAATGGAATCTATCAAAGAGCACAAGTGGGGGTTGCCAATTCTTAGGTTCGTCCTTAGTAAGTTGGTCAAGTCGGAAGCAACATTGTGTTGCTCTCTCCACGACCGAGGCAGAATATATCGTCATGGGTGAGAGCGTATCGCAATTGTTGTGGATGATACATACTTTAGAGGACTATGGGTTGAGTTACAAGGGTGTGCAAGTGTTATGTGATAACATTAGCACAATTAACCTAACCAAGAATCCAGTCCATCATTCTAGGACCAAACACATTGAGGTGCGTTACCACTTTATTAGGGATCATGTAGCTAGGGGAGATATTGTACTCTCACATGTAGAGTCCAAATCAAACCTAGCTGAGATTTTCACTAAACCACTCCCTGAAAATGAATTTAGTTTCCTAAGACGAGAGTTGAGAATGTGTCGTGCTTCATGAATTTCAAAATGCATTCAAACCCTTCATGATTATTTCAAAATTGTTGGGAAACAATTGGGTAACTTTGGGGACATCTCACACAAACTATAAGGTTTAACAAAACATTTTTGTTTGCTAGATATGGGGTGAGATGTTAAGATCAAACTAAATTTCTCAAAATGTCAATGCATCCCTTGAGAAATTAAGTTGACGAGATAATAATCACTTCGGTGACCAAGTATGGGGAAAACCAATGCATAACACATGTGTATTTGGCTCCATGATCATACTTGGACATTCCAATCAAGGCAACTTGATTGGAAACTTGAATTTGATACAAACTTAGTTGAAATTGCTTGAATGATTGTTGATTGAGTTTGACTCCATTTGGATGGATCAAAGTGATTGTTGAACCTATAAGGACTTTTGATCCTTGTTTAGGGATCAATTTTAGTCATGAGATTATGTCCAAGTTCGATAAATTTCATCAGATCTCAATTGGAAAAAGTCTGAAAATCTGAAACTGAATGTTTCAGATCGTATCAGGGAGTATCAGGAACCCTGATCGGTCACCGGACCGATCAGGCATAAGGCTGATCGGTCCCCGGACCGATCTGGCTCCACTCTGTAACGATCGGTCCATAGATCGATCAGAGGGGCTTCAGTGACTTCACGAAATTCTGATCAACCTTAATGAGCCAGCCTGGATCGGTCCCCGGACCGATCTGGCACCCTTTGGTGATCGATCCATAGACCGATCAGGGGGCTCACAAGTTTCTCTCCGAACCCTACTGTTCGTGTCCTGATCGATCAGCCGACCGATCAGGAGCGCACCTGATCGGTCACCCGACCGATCAGGCCCAGGTCAGTCCGATCAGGCTATGGCCTGATCTGTCTAGGCGCTATCAGATCGAACGGTGATCCGTTCAAACGCATTAAATTGCGGTTGGTGGACCGATCCACCAACCGATTAACTTCGTGAAAAACCCTTCAGTGCCGAACCCTAGCGCCGAAAAACCTCCCACCTGTGCAATCTTTGTGTCGTGCGAAAGCTCTCCCAGTGCTTTCTTCTTCCTCGCGAGAGTCTCCGCGCGTGCAGTCCTAAGGAGTTCTTCAGGGCTCTATTTTCTTCCTACTTCCTGCGACGTTTTCTCGCTGAAGGGGCTTACGGTCTCTGTTTGCGCAAGCTTGCTTTTCCAACCTCCAAGAACTTCACAAATGGCACCTAGGTAAGTGTTTGTCTCAGTCTTTCTTTCGAATGAGTCTATCAAATATATATATGGAGCTAATCATGTTTTGGTGTTTGCTCTTATTGTTGTGTCGTGACCCTCTCATTGTTGTGCCGTGACCCTCTTGTATTGACCGTGACCCTTTTTGCTTCATTTTATCACTTTATGATCAAATCTCATTTTCGGACTATTATTGCTCTTCTTTTGATCAAATGTTTTATATCTTATTCACTGATTGGGTCTTGTCTTTTGATCTACCCTTAATCATTGTGTCTTGATCACGTTCTCTGATGGGGTTTAACCTTACCTTGATCATATTTGACCAATCCAATCTCTAGAAAATCTTCTAAGGGCAAGGAACCCATAGAGGGCAGTGCAAAGGGGAAAGCCCCTTCTTCTTCTGCGCCCTCCAGAAGGCCTCAGCCTTCTTTAAGTTCTCGTTTTCCTAATGCTGCATGTGAGCAGGCATATCAATCTCGCACCTTCAAGCTACTTCCCTGCCGATCCATTGACGTTCCATTTCTGACTGAGTACTGTCCATCAATCATGGAGATTGTCACCTTTTATAATCTTGGTTTTCTCCTCTCTTTGGAGAGAACTATCAATCATGACCTCGTCTCAGAATTCTATAACAACCTTCAGCAGGGACCTCAAGGAGGCTTCGAGTTCACCACTCGAGTCGCCAAGAGGAATCTGGATTTTTCTTACGAGATCTTGGCAGAGTATTTGGGTGGTCGACGATCACCAAACTTGTATTCAATCTACCCTGAGCTTCCTGACCCTTTATTGGCACCCTTTGCGGATGTGACTCCAGATGGCATCCATCAGTATTTCTTCGGTCATCCCCGCCCAGACGGTCTCGATGAGCTGGGCACTGATTTCCTACCTTTGCGGCACTTCGTCTCTCTCCTACCAGTTACATCTTATTCAAGATCATCACAAATTGTATCTTACCCATTACTTCAAAGCCTTTGACTGAGATTCGACCCTATCACTGCCTGATGCTCTACGGCATGCACTGCCGTTTGGACTTCGATATCATGGAGAGCATCTTCCAGTCTATTTTATCGTATTGCGAGCCGAGTCGTCGCACGATCTACATGCCGTTTGGTCATGTCATCACCGATTGGCTTATGTCGGTAGGTGTTGATGTCATCAAGGGCAGGACCATGCCCATGGTAAAACAAAACTGCAGACTTGGTCGACGGGCATTCGCCAAGTCTGGCATCATTATTTGGGCACACGATCAGGCGTTGGTTTGGAAGGATGGTAGGGTGCTTGGTGAGCTACCGATGGGAGGTCCACAGGTTTAGGCACCAGTCGATGCTGCTGCGGATTACGATGATGAGCCCGAGCCAGATCTGCGCTGGCAGATCTCAGAGCTGGAGCAGACCTTCCAGCATGATTTTCAGCTGCGAGAGACTTATCGCGAGGAGGTCAGGTCACAGTTCCGATCTATCGATAGCAGGCTGACCTCGATCGAGACCGATGTTTCTGGAGTTCGCACTTTACAGCAGACATGGTACGATGAGTGGCGTTGCCATACATTTCCAGGAGATGCTCCTTCGGGCAGTGCTGCACCAGGATATGCGGATGCCACGATTGATGACCTCATGCACGATGACGATCCGCCCGCTGACGTTTGAGCTTGGATGTCTGCTGCCTTTTCTCTTGGTCTGTGTACTTGACCATTGTTGGTCTGTTGACTTTTGGGCTGTATGCCCCATGACTTGCTTATTGTGGTCTTGCACCACACGTATCTGGATTTTGATGCATCTGTCTTGCATCGTGTGATTTACCTGGATGTTCTATGACTTATTTCTTTTTGTCTTTGATGCATGTCTTATCCTACTTTAGTTGCCTATTGTTGATGCTATGATGTACTATCTACATATTTGATCCATAGCTATCTTCGTGCTTATGATGCCATGCTCATATGATACATATGCTTGTTTTGCCATGCCTATATGTTTTTGTCATATGTATTCATATGCTTATCAAAAATTAATCTGCTATTTTGGGATACCCCTAGGGTTGAGGGGGAGTATAGTTTAAACTTAACAGCCTTTCTAGACCCCTTTTCGGTGTTCGACAAAGGGGGAGAGTGTTGGTTGGTTAAGTTTAGGATGATCATGTTGTAGGGGGAGGATCTGGATTCCCCTATGATTCTAAATTTGAGAAAATTGATTGAGAATCCCTAAACTTAAAATCGGGTTGTCAAACAACAAAAAGGGGGAGATTGTTGATGCAGTCTGGCCCTGATTGTTGTTTTGGTGTTGACACCGATTTTAGTTCAGGTTGATTATGTTGATTATGATGATTATGATTAAGTCCTGGTCGGGGATCAGGCATGGTATGAAAAAGTCCTAGCTTGGAGGGCTAGGTGTTGGGAAATCCTAACCTGGAGGGTTAGGTGTTGAAAATCCTAGCTTGGAGGGCTAGGTGTGTGAAAAGTCCTAATTCGGAAGAGGTGGGTGAAAAGTCCTAGCTTGGAGGGCTAGGTGAAAAGTCCTAACTTGGAGGGTTAGGTGCAAATTCCCATCTTGGAGAATTAGGTGAAAAAGTCCTGGCTTGGAGGGTCAGGTCCTAGCTTGGAGGGCTAGGTTTGGAAAGTCCTAATCCGGAAGAGTTGGGTGAAAAGTCCTAGCTTGGAGGGCTAGGTGAAAAGTCCTAACTTCGAGGGTTAGGTGCAAATTCCCAACTTGGAGGGTTAGGTGAAAAATCCTTAGCTTAGAGGGCTAAGGTGGATGGAACCCTAGCTTGGAGGGCTAGGTTGGAGCCCTGGATCAGTCTGGTGACCGATTAGGGATATTGACACGCTGCTCCTTCGTAGATTGGTCGGGTGACCGATCCAGAAGTGACTGATCGGTCTGGTGACCGATCAGGCAGCAGGTGTTGCCCTCTTGCTTGGCTCCTGATCGGTCTGGTGACCGATCAGGGAGCAAGTAACTTCCTCACTGCCCTACTCCTGATCAGTCTGGTGACCGATCAGGGAGTGAACAGTGAGTTGAGTTCCCCTTGAGATCAGCTTCTGAACGGTCCGGTGACCGATCAGAGACTTAGGATTTGATTTCCGGAATTACTGTTCATCGAACCTGATCGGTCTGGGTGACCGATCAGGAATCATTCTGATCGGTCTGGTGACCGATCAGGGTTCACTCTGATCGGTCCGGTGACCGATCAGGCTTGTGTTGCCATGAGGCTGGGAGTCCCAGCAAAACGGTGGATCGGTCCGGTGACCGACCCACAATCTCTGGATCGGTCTGGTGACCGATCACTTTAATTCAAACTGCCTGTCAGACGCTCTGATCGCATCTGACCACACCCGATTCTCTACGCTAAGCTTCTGATTCTTGATTTACGGGTTGATATGCTGCTCTAACAGTCTGATTAAGTTTCAGGTGGCAGGGGAGGATTCAAACACTCAAGGAGAGTCAATGGAGAACTTTTTTTGGAGCAGGTTTGTCCGTTTTTCCATCTCAGGTTGCAATGGCCGAGCTGCAGACTGGAGCTGAGACTGGAGCTTGGATGAGGGAAGCTCAGGGAGTCCAGGGATAGCTCAGTGGTAGCTGGCGTTAGCAGATGAGTAGCTGGGAGCTGCAGGGATGGTGTCATCTGATGCTTGGTGAAGAAACAAAAAGGGTGGAAGAAGGCTTCGTGGAAGCAGAGTTCGAATACTGTTTTCTTGCCGCGCCTTGTGTTTCTCCACAACTTGCTTGCTTGCTGTGTTCCTGAAGTTGTCATCACCTTGAGCAAGCTATTGCATTCTTGAAGCAACCATCCATTACTTGAGCGTTTGAAGGAGAGAACAAGAAGCTTGGAGTCCGACAGCGGGAAGACACGAGGAAGGGTTTCTTGCGTGAGATCGCCGCTGGGTGGAGCTCAGGAAAGTTTGATGTGTTCTTGTCTTTGCTGGGTGCTTGAGTAAGATCTTTCTTGTTGTTTCATTGAGCTTAAACATTTATCTGTGATTGAAACGCTGTGTAGAGGTTTCTCCACAGAGAAGGAGGTTGTCTTCTATCCGGTGATAATCGGGGCTTGATCTGCCGACGATCAAGGGATCGCCCACCTTAAGGGCACGCCAAGGAGTAGGGGCAAGTTATCCCCGAACCTTGTAAACCCTCCTTGTTAGCGATCTTATTAGTTGTAGTTGTTTTCCTTTCATTTTCTGTTTCTGCACTTTCTGTTTTCATACTTCCGCTGTGCTACTAACAAAGTTAAGTGCAGAAACTTGATTTGTGTCTAAGTCGAAGTGATTGACTATATTCACCCCCCTCTCTAGCCATCCCGTATCCAACAGAAGGATGTTTTATGGTTTACAGGGTTGGTCAGAGAACCTGATCCATGTCTCTAGATGCTAGAGGAAGGAAACTCAAACCTAGAGTTCGAGGTCGAGTTTTGCTCAGATACTCGTGTTCTTCGAAGGGGTGAATATTCGCCAAAGTGGAGATTGTTGGCGAGTGGCTTATATCTGAATAATGGATATTATGGAAGAAAAATCTATTAAGATTTTTTCTAACATAATTTTATTAAGGTTTTCTAATAAATTTTGTTAAGGTTTTTTCTAATAGAATTTTGTTAAGATTTTTCCTAACAAAATTCTGTTATGATTACCGGATTTGGATTTAGGCATTATTTATATGGATCATTGTAAGCCTATTACATAATCATCATTAGTATCAAGAGAATAAGGTATATTCTATTGTGTAGAGAGAATTTTAATAAAATTTCGGCCTTTATGTGAAGTAGGTACGCCGCCGAACCACAACTCTTCTTCTTCTTCTTCTCTCTCCTCTTCTTCTTCTTCCTCGTATTCTCTCTCTATTATGTGTCTTTGCCTCATTGCTCCGTGCAATATTTTTTTTTTCCTCTTCTTCCGGACATTAAAGGTTGAGAGATGTTGTCCCATTTTGCACAACAGTTGAAAAATAAAAGTCTTGAAAACTAATTTATTGTTTGATATTTATTTACAAAGAAGCAAACATATAAAATGAATAATAAAATCATCTGAAAAATACTTGTACGTTGCTTTATGCTATATATGATCCCAACAAATACATGATTTTGCACCAAAATAATTGACATTTTTAAATCTTTCAAAATTTATGTCAAAATCATAGAATTAGTGAAATATGAAAATAATAATAATAATAATAATAATAATAATAAGACAAAAAAAAACTTGCAGACACAATGTTTTCACGTTTTACATTTTTTTTTGTGTTTTTGAATTTCGACTTTATGTTTTAAATATTCAATCTACATCATCAAGGTTCTAATCAATTAGACATGCTTTTGGAGTTCTGATGCAAGTTGAAGGATGATAAATTATCTTTTAAATGTATGTATTTTGATCTTTGATTATGATAAATATTATAAAAAAAGTTCTAGATAGGTTACATAATCGTGAGATGTTGAGTTTTTGATTGTCCGTCGTGAACGGTTCTGATTTACCAAAATTTTTTATAGAGCCGAGTTGATCATCCAAATCTAACATTATTGATCAACCTAATTTTTTTTGTTTTTTTTTTGATCAATTAGACATATTCCAGTCGGCCAACATGAACTATTGTTTAAACAAAGTAGTTTATGTTTTCTTGATTTTAATGATTGTTTGCATTATGGTTTATCAAAATGATATGCGTAGCCATCTTTTTGACACATTTTGGATGCATAGCATGCGTTTTCGGATACTATTGGCACTTAGTGACATTATTTAAAATTTTAAGCGTCAGAACAATTAAGGGGTATTTGGTAGGTTTATTTCTTATTTTTATTTTTAATAAAAAATATAATTTTCTAAAAACATATTTGATTGGTATTTTTCAATCTTATTTTTCAGAAAAAAATACAACGTTTTCTAAAAAACTAGAGAATAAAAGAAAATCGTTTTTCAGAAAATGAAAAAATACGGTTTTCTGGAAAATAAAAATAGAAAATGGAATAAATCAAACACCCCCTAAAATTTTCGACGTATTTTCGGAGTTCTGATGCGTCTTGGGTTTGTTTTTAATTAACTATTTAATCATAAGATAGTGTGACGCATTTTCATTATAAATTTACAATAATGAAATATTTTCATCGTAATTTTTTATGTTTCATCGTAAATTTGTAACGAATTATGAGACGAAAAACATTTCATCGCAAATTTGACGATGTTTTATTTTCATTGCAAATTTGTGACGTATTTTTATTGTAAATTTGCGACGAATAATGAAAATATTTTCGTCGCAATTTTTTTATGTTTCATCATAAATTTATAATAAATTTTGGGACGGAAAAAATTTAGTCACAGATTTGACAACGAATTTAAAATTTTGGTTGGGCGAAGAAAATTTTTTTATCGTCAAATTTATCACTAAATTCCCAAAATGCTATTTTTTTAGTGGATGATTATCACACCTATTTACACGTTTTCCCATGCCTTGATTTAAAATTCTTATGTATACATCTTCTGAAAATAGAAAAGGTACAAAGTTTTACATATAAAAAAGAACGACAATTTACTAAAGGGCGTACGTAACAATACGAAATTATTTAAAGGCGTCCCATGGTTTCTATTTTACCAAAGGGCGCAGCCCTTTAAGTGAACTTCCTATTATACCCTTGACGCCACAAATGACCTTTTCCATTCCCATTTTCGAGACATCCGAACCACTTTTGCAGTAAAATAAGAATATGTGGTTCGGATGGCAAGGTAGTGGAAATATTCTTAGCCTATATATATAATATTACCTTGCAAAAGTCGAATCATCACGAGGGTACGTATATATTTCGACCTTGCACAACTCAATTGATCAAGGCAGCTGACGAAGATAGGTGTTGAAGGAGAAAAAGCAAGCAACAGATTGGTAACAAATACAAATAGTAATGTACGTATGATTGTCATCTTTGATATTGTATCAGACCTGGTTTTATACTTATCAACTCTTGCTACAATTTGTATGTTTGGAGGAGTCTAAGGGTGATATGATGAGATAATAAGGTTCTCTGAAATTTGTTAAAATGAAGATAAAAAAATGCTTGAATTCAACCTAGGGGTGATATATTACCATATCAGGCCCTAGAAGGGCCAGAAATTAAAGGAGTTAAATCCCTAGGAGTGCATGATATCATTAGATTTCAGGCCCTAGGAGTGAATGAAATATGTTGTTTTCAGGCATTAGCAGGGGCTGAAAAAAAAGGAATTCAGGTCCACCTAGGGCCTGAAAAAAAAGGAATTCAGGTCCACCCAGGGCCTGAAATGAAAAGATTTCAGGCCCTTACAGGTGCTGAAATCATTGGATTTGAGGGCCTGGGAGGGCCTGAATCAATATAATTCAGGCCCTGTGATTTCAGGCCCTGGGAGGCACACGGGGGTGGGCCTGAAATAAAATGATTTCAAGCCCACCGTGGGCCTGAAATGATTTATTTCAGGCCCAATGGAGGGCCTGAAATAAAAACTTGTCAGGGCCAGGGTGGGCCTGAAATCACTTCAATTCAGGCCCAGTTTGGGCCTGAATACCTCCATTTCAGGCCGAGGGTGGGCCTCAACTGGGAAAATTTCAAGGTTTTTCAGCAAGGTTAGAGGTTTGGGCCTTCCTAGGTCCTTGATTATGTTTTTCAAAGTTTACTAAATATAATTGTAATTTATTTTTCAGGGATGATAATGTTGTTGACGAAATTATCTCCGAAATATGGAATACTCTTGATGATAATGCTGTCACAGGGAATGGATCAGAAATTACAAGGAATTTGACAATTGATCTAAATGAAGAAGCAACTAATATAGAAGGTAAGGGTTTGAATTCTTCTTCAATAGTTGTTGAATTCTTTGAGGCAACTTGGAGTGGGGAGGAAGGAATTGAAATCCAGAATGCAAATGAATTAGAACCCATTACAAGTGTACTAGAATTCCAAGCCGATGATATGCAGATTGAAGAATATGATTTCCCCCCAGATGAGTACAGTGACTTAGAGGAGGAGTTTCCATTAGCTGAAGATCCTTATATTTTAAATTCTCGATTGTTTGCTGGGCCAATTGGAGAGTTAGAGGCAAGAGATGAGCATGAATTTTTTGTGAGGCAGGTATTTCCATCTAGAGAAGAATTCAAGAATGCACTTGTCAAACATGCCATGATTAAGCATATAAGATATAACCCAGTTGACACCCGAAAAAATAAAGTTAAAGCAGTGTGCTTCAACCAACCATGTACATGGAGAGTAGTAGCAAGGGGTGAAGTAGAGTTCACTGTTACAAAATATATAAAGGAACACCAATGCGGAACTGTTAGGGAAAGTGCTGATCATCATGCATGCTCTTCATCATTTGTTGCTTCTTTTGTTGAAGAGCAATTTCTTCATAATGAACAATACAAACCAAGTATGATTATATCAGATATTAAAGCTAGATTTGGAGTGACCATATCATACAGAAAAGCATACATAGCTAGGGAGAAAGCCTTGAAAAAGATTGTTGGAGATTATGATGAGGCTTACAGAGATCTTCCACAATATCTGCGTGAGTTAAGAGCTAGAGATCCTGAAACATATGTGGCACTATGCAGGAATGGTGACAATCAGTTCCAGAGGTGTTTTTGGGCTTTTGGTGCTTGCCGAAGGGTGTTCAGGTCTTATTTGCATAGACTTATCGGAATTGATGCGACACACCTAAGAGGAAAGTATCCAGGAGTATTGTTGATTGCTACGGCGATTGATGGTAATGACAATGTTCTCCCAGTTGCTTTCGCAATAGCTGAAGTAGAATGTGGGTCTGCATGGGAGTGGTTTTTGGAGCATACAAAGAGGTTCTTTAGTGTCGATGATCACTCAATCACCATAGTATCAGATAGACATCGGGGCATTATATCAGCAGTTAGAAAAGTCTACCCAAACGCGGATCATGCCTTTTGTTGCCATCACATGTGTTGTAATATGGTAACTGATACTGGAAGTAGAGCTGCTGTAGGTTTGTTTTGGGCAGCAGCACGAGCCAACACAACACTCCAATATGATATGATAATGCAGACAATGCTTGAAAAACATCCAGTTGCCCATAAGTGGCTTCACAACATTGACCCTAAAAGGTGGGCAAATGCACACTTTACAGGGAGAAGGTACAGAATGCTTACCACGAATTGTGTGGAGAGCTTAAATGCTTTGTTCAAGTCTACACGTGAGCTTCCCATAAACAGGTTAATTGATAATACAAGAAGAAAATTTGCTCAATGGTTCTATAACCGTAGAGAGCAAGTCTCCAAATGGCAGCTTGCATTGACACCTTATGCTACAAAAGAAATGGATTCAAGGAGAGAGAAAGCAAGAGCTTATAAGGTTCACCCTTACTCTCAATCAGAAATGGAAGTAGAAACATGGGGCACTTCATACATTGTTGATTTGGGAAAAAAGTTTTGTCATTGTGGGGAGTTTCAAATTTCAGGACTTCCTTGCTCACATGCTATTGCCGTAATCATTCACAGGAACATGGATACACTTCCTTATTGTGAGCATTATTTTTATTCTGAAACTTGGAAGTGGGTTTACATGGATCGTATTTTCCCTTGTAGAAGCAAGCAGTTTTGGCCTACTGGAGTAAACGACATTACAGTTCTATGTCCCCGTAGCCTTGTGCAGCCTGGTAGACGAAAGAAGGCACGGATAGAGTCCAGACACAATGGCAAGGTCAAACTAAAATGCAGCCGGTGCAAACAACTTGGTCATAATAAAAGGACATGTAGAATGCCGCCAGCCCCAAGGTCTTGAGTTAATTGGTATATGTAGTGACCCAATATTCTGAGTGAAGTATATATTTTGTATGGAGGATAACTGAATGTAAAGATTTTGTATATTTTACAGCTATAGTATTGTCAAAAAACTAGTTGTTGTTAATGTTGTGATTTGAAGAAGTATTTCAATATTATAATACATTTCTTCTTGTGTAAAGTGATGTAAGCAGAATTGTACATTTCTTCTTCAGTTGAATTAATAGGGATCGAAACTCCACGGTCCACTATACCCAGTACCAAAGCAACATCTCGTCTGGTGAACGCAACCGGTATACCTGAAACAATTAAAATATTTAGTTATCATCAACAATATAGGCTTCAATTTATTTCTCTTTGGGCCTGAAATGAATTCATTTCAGGCCCACCGTGGGCCTGAAGTAAATTCACTTCAGGCCCTCGGTAGGCCTGAAATTATTTCATTTCAGGCCTACCGACCTGAAGTGAATTTCACCTTAAATTCACTCATTTAAATTGATCAAATATCAATCATTTAAGGTCAACTATATCCAAGTTTTATCTTACTATAGATACTGTTTATAATTCATAATTAAAACTATTACCTGAGAATTTAAAAACTTGCGAGGTTGAATCCCAACTTTCAAATATATTTACCAAAATTCCCCGGATATGCTGCAATTCTTGAATGTCCAAGAAAATACTGAAGGGCGACTCTTTGATCTTCGCAATGTGTTGATCATTTAAAATTTCAAATGCTTCAACAAAATGTTTAAAATGGCCTAAAACACTGCACCAATGTAATTTTTTCCCAAACTCATCTGAACCCTACAGTTTTTATACATTACAAATTTATTCAGCAAAAATAAGTATAAACAATATCACAAGCACTGTTTATTCAGCAAAAATAAGTTTAAATAATATCACAAGCAGTGTTTATTCAACAAAATTAAGTATAAACGATATTACATACCTTGGTGATTAATGCCAATGAAGAAGACGATGAGGAACCACCCACAGACCTTTTTCCTGTCATTATTATGAAAATCAAACCTGCAGAAACCCTAAATCCTACTTTGATAGTACCGATCAATATCAACTTCAACGTTAACACTTCAAGCAGCCTCAGGATCACACACTACCACTTTCCTGTATACGAGCCTAGGTTTTGGTTGGGCGGAGGGATTCGAGGGAGTAGCAAACGACTAAAGCACAACTAGGGCACGCACAATGTCCTCCTTCAACAATACCATTTACGTTTTCGCGGTGAGATAGAGAATGACCTTGCCATCCGAACCACATATTCTTATTTTACTGCAAAAGTGGTTCGGATGTCTCGAAAATGGGAATGGAAAAGGTCATTTGTGGCGCCAAGGGTATAATAGGAAGTTCACTTAAAGGGCTGCGCCCTTTGATAAAATAGAAACCATGGGACGCCGTTTGGTAATTTCGTATTGTTGCGTACGCCCTTTGGTAAATTGTCGAAAAAAGAATGTTTGAAATTGTTGAGAACATAATGTTTAGTTGTTCGATCATTAATTGTGCTTACATTGATATTAATTAAGGAAAAATGCAATTTATATTAGTGTAATTAATGTTGGAAGTTTGAATGGAAAAGAGGTGGATGGAAGAAAGAGGCTTTGGTGGATTTTAATTTCACATTAGGAATTTTACGATTAGTTGGTAGGTTTATATTGTTGTAAATGTATGTATGACATGAACAAATGCTCAAAGAGAGAATCTTGCTCGTGCTCAAGTAAAGAAACTTCATCCACATTATTCTTCCTCTCTGCCATATACATTCTTGGAAGGCCATAATTCCAATTGAAGAAGTTGGCAAAAGTCTAAGAAGTTCTCAACAAGAGAAATCCCAAGGTGAGCCCTTAGCAAGTGGAAATCTAAGTGAGCTCTCAGAGGATATATCTGAGCAAGCAAAAGTAAGTCCTAGAGGAGAAAATCTTAATAGGTTCGTGGGAAGTTAAAGGTGATTAACATGTTTGTAGAGGTCTTAAATGGATGACTCAAGTGACCTAAATCAAGTAGGACGCTATCAGAGATAGAGTGACAAAAGGTAAAATACTCGTCTCAATGCCTCTGTTAGTCTGCCCCGGCACTACAAAAATTTCAGCATTTAGCAATGGACTTATTCCGTCGTCATTCCGTCGCTAAACGCTAATAGCGATGAAAACAACGCCATCGGGCATTTGTCCATCGCAAGTCAACGATAGCGACGGATTTGACTTTTCGTCGCTATTAGCGATGGATATTAAAATGATTAATCCGTCGCCAATAGCGACGGATACGTAAACATCCGTCGCAAATCGCAGATCCGGGGGTGACGTGTCCGGGGAATAAATTAGCAACAGAAGTCAAATATCCGTCGCTATTAGCGACAGATTAGTCAATTAACCGTCGCTATTATATTGTAATTGACAACGAAAACTCAATTATCCGTCGCTATTAGCGACGGATATGGGAAAAAACCGTCGCTATTTGCGACGGAATAGTCAATATTCCGTCGCAAATAGTGACAAATTTTAAAAAAATTCGTCGCTAATCCAAGAAAATTTCCAGCAGCTTTAGCCTGCTTTTTCCCCTTCTCATATATACATTCAATACATATCCAATATCCAACACATAACAAACACAACAGACACAACAAATATATACATTCATTTCCAGCAGCTATTTACATAACAAACATTTCCAAATCCAAACACATATCAAACACATAAGAAACATATTGATATCATATCAAACACATAAGTCCAAGTTCCCACACACATAAGAAACATATCAAATACATATCAACCAAGAACTGAATCAAAAGTCTAAGTGCATACATCAAAAGTCGAAGTCTAAAGATATCATACTGATATCGTAATGAAAAATTATAGTTTAGAAGATAAACAATATATACATGAATATCAGAGTGAATACTAGATCAAAAGGAAAAATATTCCTGCACAATAGAAGACAAACTATATTAATAAAAGTTAAATAAAGTCAAAATCTGAATATAACTCTAATAATATTAAATACATAAATGAAAATGAACAAATAAGAAACAATATCTAATTACATAACTTTCAACCGAGTCAATATCTGAATTCAACTCTGATAATGTATAATCTGTAAACGAAAATGAACTAATAAGAAACAATTACTGATGAATATAATAACAAACTAGATAGTTACTGATGCATATAATAACAATTACTGAAGTCAACTCTAATTATTTGTTTTTGTAAAATATAGACAAAAAATATAACATACCACAAAAATATCTCTATACCTCTGAGGTATCCTCAGGATCCTGTGTCTCCTGAGACTCAAAACGAGAGGCGGGAGGGGTGGGCATCTGTGTCATGGGCGATAGAGTCGCTGCAAAAGCTTGCATGTGACGCACTAACTCCTCAGTGTGTGCCTGGCGGGCCCGCAAATCTCTCAACTCTACATCCCTCGCTGCGTCCCTCTCGGCCCACGTCGTCTCCATCGTCGTGAGTAGAGTCCGCAGACATCATTTTCCTCCCGCAATTGACGAACCTCACTAGAGGAAGAGGAGGAGGATCCTGGACGTCCCCTAACCCCTGGAACTCTCATCTGATCATATGTGATCTTTGCCTGAGAGCCCAGGCAGTATAGGGCGGTCTTCCTCCTTCTACCGACGATATCATAATAAATATGATTCACCTCGTCGGTGGAAAGAGGCTGTGAATCCTCCCCCTCTGCAACTCTAGTGGTCATTATTTTCTGTGAAATAATAATTAAATTAATCTATATAAAATGTCAAAACAAATAAAATATAATTAACATACTTACATTGATTGCTAAGGAGCGTCGATCGACAAATGACCCATCTTTTTTCTTATGGGTCTTGCTGAATACCTCCCAACTAGTGGGAGCTCTCTGTAATTCAGCAGCATGTATACACAAAATATAATATTTAAACATATCCAAAAAAACATACTAAAAGTTTATAATGACCTAAATAAAAACTTACCAAATCAGTGGCATGTTGGACAATGGAACGAGATCCAGCCGTGTGCTTCGTGGATCCGGTGCTGGGGCCAGGAAGCTCAGAGTTTCGATTGGCTCGAGCAATCGCAGCATTATCTTTCCAGTGCTAGGCATCCCAGATTGCTCGCCATGCTACCCAAATTGTCTCAGGGACCTCTGAAGGTCTGTTTGTCTTCTTTCTCCACCTGTATATCATGTCCTTGTACAACTTGAAGCAGTAGACATTCCATGTTCTTTTAAATTGCTCCTCTGCACCCTCCTCCCAAATATACCATTTCTGTAAAAAAAAAAAAATGGTTAGTATCATTTTGGTTGTAAAATCAAATTAAATATATATCTAAACTACTTACCAAAAATTCACCATAATAAAAAGTTTTTAATTCTTGTTCAATATGACCCCGCGTCGTAGCAGTCGACAATCTTTCTTTAATTTTTTTTGAAATATATGCTGAGACCTGGTGACCATCTGAGACGAAACTGTACCAAAAAATGAAATATATTAGCAAATTTTGACCTAAAATATATAAGAATTACATATGTACTTACCAGTCACCGACTACTCTAAGTGTAATCTGATCACCACGGGGTGTCTGGCCAGACTGCATGACTATAAAAATCCAAACTTATAATATTAGACAAGGTATCATACAATGAAATTTTACAAGAACATCTAGTCTCGTAAGGTATCATACAAGGGCAAAAAGTTAAAGCACATCAGAGCATCAGAGCAAAAAGTTAAAGAACATCTAGACTCATTGATGAACAGATAACAATCTAAACAAGACATATTAGTCTAATATTAATCAACCACAAATAAAAATTCTTCAACTCAGGATGCCTTGTTTAGATCTTAAATTACTATTGAATTAATCAAACAAATAATAATCAACCAAAATTATTCTAATTAATCAAACAAGACATATTAGTCTAATAATCAAATAAAATTATTCTAATTAATCAAACCACACATATTATGATCCATAATCAAATTTCATATTGATCTTATACTAAAAAATTAATCTAATTAATCAAACAAAATAAATTAATGAATAAATTAATCTAATTAATCAATCAATCCATTAATCTAATTAATCAATCAATTAATCAAAAATAGTAACCGACCGGCAGCACCTGCGGCCGCCGACACCTGCGATCAGTGCCTGCTGCGGCCGCCGGCAGCACCTGCGGCCGCCGACACCTGCGATCAGTGCCTGCTGCGGCCGCCGGCAGCTAAGGCCAGCGGTAGCTGCTGCCGCAGCAGGCCGCGATGGCCATAACTGCCCCCGCCTGGCCCCACCTGATCGGAGCTGCCGGAATAAGAAGCCCACGCTGCGGAAGCAGAAAAAGAGCCAGAGGAAGACTGCCAGAAAACCTAATATAGCGTACCTGGGATCGGAGGAGGGTTCGCCGAAGGAGAAGCGTCGGAGACTGGGAGAGAGGAAGAACTGATCTCGTGGTCGCGGGGGGGGGGGGGGGGGGGTCCGCAATTTTGATCTAATTTTGCGACTAAAGTTACTTGTCCGTCGCTAGTAGCGACGGGTTTGACCAATTCCGTCGCTATCGTTAGGGATTTGACCTGAATCACAATATTAGCGACGGAAACTATCTATCTGTCGCTATTCAATGAAATTTTTGTAGTGCGAGATCAACACGGAGGAGATAAATCACAGTGACTGAGCATATAAAAGGTTGGGGGGGAGAGATTTTTTACGTAGGGTGTAGGAATTTACGCCCCACCAACCCCATGACTTGAACCCAAGACCTCTAATGACAATCTATTAATCTCTTAACATCTCAGCTATACCCCTGGGCACTCTATCTGTGATGGAGCTCTAACAGTTGAAGGCTTGTGACTTGAGGACTCAAAAGATAGAGTATCAACAACATAAATACACATGAAACAAATCATTTTGGAGGTATATTTTTATACTGGGTGTATATTCGACTAAAGAACACATGTTTTGGATCAAAGCCAATAAAGTAACTCAATGTTGAGAACTCGGAGTCAACTAAATAGCTTAACCAAACAACGCCAATTAAACTCTTTCTATTCTTTCCAAATTTATTAATAAAATTGTGAGTCGATAGGATTTCTTTTCTTAAATAAAGAACTCTTTGTATTCCACAATCTATTAGATTTCAATTATAGAGAAGGGCCCCCACGGGCTGGATCAGCTGGTGAGGTACTCGCCGCTTGCATCGGAGGGCATGAGTTCGAGGGTCGACGGTATGTGCGGGTAGTAAAACCTCGGCTGCTATTTAAAAAAAAATATTCCTCGCGTCTTGGTACCTCACCTGCCCAACATTCACCGTGATTTATCTCCTCTGAATACTTGTGAGGCAGAGATCAGAGTGGCCGATCCACCTTTCTGCTTCAATTATAGAGAAGAAAAAAATAATATGTTAAATAACTTTTAAAAAAAAAATCCAAGTTTTCTGTCTAGCTAATCCTAGAGATGGATTGTTCAGTCAGCCGCCAGACAAATCCAAAAATACAAGTGGTTCCTCACCTCATCAATCATGCATTATCTCCTCTGGTTCAAGTATTTATACCAATATCCCCATTAAAAAAACCTTTATTATTTACAATTTTAATCCAAAGGCTGTAACATGGAAAGGTAATCTATTTCCTTCTCATCTATTCTAAATTTGTAATGGATTTATATTGTTTTCTTAGATTTTTATTTTCTTTTTTTCTTTTGCTAAACATGATTAAGTCAAAATTAAAATTAAAATGTTTATTTTTTTTAATTATCTTCGCATAACTGAATTTATACTTCATAAATTAGATTATATTATTCCTTGTATTTTTAAGCATTTTTATAATTTTGGTAAATATTAATTGCTTGAATATAAATGTATATGATAGAATATGAAATTGGATATGGAAAATGCATGAAGAAGAAAAGAAAGAAAGGTCAAGAATTTGTTCACTCCCAAAAACATTAACGAGTTAGATTTATTACTGTTCCGGAAGGAATCAACGTCGATGGTCAGTCACTAAGGTTCAGTCCACGTGGGCGCTGATGCTAAAGAAGAACTCACATCCTGCGAGATTAACAGGAGCGTTAGGGGAACACGTCGGAGATTGTCCGATGGAGCCCACTCCGACGCTCAAGTCAGTGTCCCGATCCAGGAGATGAAGAGAAGACGAAAGGAAAGATATGCGTGAAGTAGAGAGAGCCTAACCCTTTTACCGGAGGGGTTGAAGTACCTTTTATACTTGCGGCGGCTGTCTCATGACTCCCCTTGATCTTTGCCATGCCCCCAAATTGTTGGTTACAGGATAACCTTTGCAACGGTCCACGCCGTCATTAAGTTCGGGCCGTTACGATAATTACGAGTCATGATGACTCCGCGATAAGGAGTGATGGTTATCTGCATATCCGAAGAAAGGGGGTCGTTACTTGAGGTTGGATGCTTCTTGGGCTCCGCTTCCCCGAGGCGATCTCGGGTCTTCTGACCCGGGGGGTCCCAGGCATTCCCGCTTTCCCGAGGTGGTCTCGGGGACCTAGCTTCTCGAGGTGATCTCGGGAGTGTGTCCTCTGATTTGAATTCCTGGGTGTGTCTACCCGTGGGGGGTCCCGGGGGATCCCCTTCCCAAGAGGGTCTCGGGAGCTCCGGAAAGAGAGTCGTTCAGACTTGCTATATCTTTCCACGCAGCTTCTTCAGCCCACGTGTCAGCCACGGGGTACTCAACCCCATCACAAGTCCCTTCCCTCAAGTCTGATCGAAGAAAGTGTGTCTGACTGATTAGACTAGTGTGGTGATGAAGAAGCTATGTCCCAGTGGGTCCTTGCACACGTTACTGCTTCCCTGGCAGTTACACTGGATCCGAGAATTGTAGAATTTGCCTCGGTCTTGAGGAAATTCCTTTTTGGTTTTGTCTTCCCAAAAAGGCTTCTATGATTTTCGAGGTACTGCAATGATACCTGTCCATCCTTCATAAAGGCGCATGATGCTCTTTAATGGCAACAAAGCCCTTCGTGAATTCCTCGTGCCACGTGCCCCAACTTCTCTCTTCGCGATCTCTTACTGACGTGCGCAGCTGTAGCAGGCTCACGTCAAGCGCCTGTTCCATGGCACTTCCTGGTGTGCGGTTTTGTGCCGTCCACGTGCCTTGCCCCTATTGCACCCATGCTGGCGACTTCCTCCGTATAAGAAGGGTAGGCGAAGACGTTCAGTCACCTTCTGGCTCCATTGTTCGGTGAACCTCGTCTTTGTCTTCTTCCCTAAGGATCCTTTTCGCGTAAGTTTTCTGCCTCCTTCTCGTCTTTTTCTTTAGGAACCATGGAAGGTTATCAAGCGGAGTGATATGAGTCTGCCTCTTCAAGAGTGAGGTTGGAGGCTTTACAGGTGGCCATTGAGGCCTACGACATTCCGACCGAGATGGCGGTGGTGATCCCTAAAGTAGACCAGACGCCGGTGGACCTCCCGTAGGTTTCTTTACCTTCTTTCTGGGACAAGTAGAGTCGGGTCTCCGCCTCCCCATTCCTCCTTTTTTTCATGAACGTGACCTCCTATTTCGATATCCCCCTTCACCAGATTGCTCCCAATGCCTTTGCTCAGATGGGCAGGGCGTATATTATCTTCAAGCTCTTCAATATCCTCTTGACCCCTCGCCTTCGTTCTGATCGTCTCGCAAGGGGCCTTTAGCTTTTCAGTGTGTCCCGACCATAGGTTCTTAGGAGGGTTCCGTTCCTCGCGCAAAGGGTGGAAGGATAAGTTCTTCTTCATCCGATTGCCTGTGCGACCCTTCAGTCCTCTCTGCTGGATGGAGGATCTGCCGACTCCTCCCTCGCTAGGGAATTTCCTCCAGAGTCCAGCCTACCACGCGCCAGGAACATACTCTCCGATATGGAGTTCAGTGGCTCAGGTCAGATACAGAGTGAGGAGCTCATGTATCGAGCAAGACTTAGCTCTAAAGTGACCCGGATTAGCCCCAGCCTGGGTAAGTTCATCTTTTTCATCAATGCTTGTTAGTTCTAAATGATATCCTCTTGCCTGATTATTGCAGAGGAACTCATGTTTTTGAGGGTGATGTAACGATCAAGTGGAAGGAGGCCAACAAGGAGGCTCTAAATCCTCCCCCAGCCGTTGTTGGTGCCCCTGGTGCGCCCTCTCCTTCAGCCGAGTCCTCGGAGGGGGCTGCTGAATCGTCAAGTGAGTATGTCATGCTAACGCCGGCAGAGGCTCCTGCTGCGCCTCTGCCGTTTTCTGGCCCGAGGACTTTAGGTTCGTCGGTTGACCCGGAGATGGGCATTCCTTTGGGCGATGACCCACCCCCGGCCGTTGTCCGTTCGGAGGGGGTCACAGAGGAGTTGTCGCCCCCGCTGCCCCATCAACATCCCAATTCTCTGGTCGACAGAAGAGGAAGGTCCCGGATGGCTTAGGCCCCAGATGGAAGAGGTTGCGCCCCAGTGGCCCCAGCACACTTCCATCTATTCCTGAGGAGGTTGTTCCACCTTCCGATGGTGAGGAAGCTATTCCTCTATCTCCGCCTTCTCCATCGACAACCACTCCAGAGGCAGGCGGTCAAGCCTTTGGCTCTTCTTCGGTCGATCCTGCTGAAGTCACGAAGGGTAAGCAAGTATTGCCCACCAAATACCGAATGCACTTGACCACCTTCGCAAAAGGTTAGATGCGGCGTTGGAGGCTTCCATGTAATCCTTCCCTCCGGTGCAGTTGAAGGAGGTCCCTGCTGAGGGCCTTTCTTTGAGGGTGCTTCCATCTCTAAGGAGGGCGACTTAGGCCCTTCTACATTGCCACCTGAAGCTCCCACCATCCAGTCGCTTCCCCCGCGCAGCGGCTTGTCGCCTTCAGGGAGTCGGATTGACACCCCGAGGTCTCAAGGAGGAAAGTTGTGTGAGTCTCTGCGGGGCCTCTTACTACCCTCTGTAAGTCCCTTTTGAAGGTGCATGTTTCAGGTACATAAGCTATTTTCTTGTATACTTTATAATTCCTTGGTGCAATGATAGGCGGCTGAAGACTGCCTGACAGCTGGACATGACTTATACGCCTGGCCAGAGATTGAGGCCTTTGTTGAGGCAATCTATGGTCTGAAGTGACCATGAGTTTTGATGTTTGGGCAAAGGGTTTAAGTTAGGTTTCTCCTTGTGATCTAATATGTGTATTTGAGTATGCAGGATGTGCAGGTTACACATATTGACTTGGCTGGACGACTTCGGTACGGTGAAGGGTGGCATGGAGACAAGCTGGAGGCTTGTGTGCACCCGAGGGACCTTGGTATAGCAGGGATGATGAGCCGAGGGGTGCGGACTTCGAGGCATGCCTGAAGGATGACATGGAGACAAACTGGAGGCTTATGTGCATCCGAGGGACGGGAGTCGAAGACGAAGAGGGCGCGAAGGCAACAGTCAAGGCTGCTGGTGAAGAGTCAGCTAGGTCATGAAGGGACAAGAGCCGAGGGAGGAGGACTCCAAGGGCAAGCCAGGAAGTAGACTTCAAAGGGCACACGTGAAGGGTGGTATGGAGGCAAGCCAAGGGAAGGCTTGTGTGCGCATCCGAGAGGCGATAGCCGGTGGAAGAGGACTTCAAGAGGCAAGCTAAGGGAGTGTACCTGAAGGCACGCGTGGAGGAGGGTATTCGGAGTGAGTAGGAGTGTGTTTGTAAGCTGGGCAGTCGATTGGGAATATAACAGTCGACTGCCAGCGAACACAGAAACTCACAGAAGGTTTCTGACCCTGGATCAGTCGACTGCCCTGAGAGCAGTCAACTGGTAAGTAGCCAGAATTCGAACGTTGGGTTGTCAACGGTCTAATCTGAGTGGGGACAGTCGACTACCCTGGGAGCAGTCAACTGCCAGCGTGAGTTACCGCCCTGAGTTCTATTTAAGAGAACTTAGTTTAGGCTGGGAGCTCTTGACGAAATGAGCTTGGTTAGAGCTCATTAGTAGTCTAAGGTGCTCAGAGGTGTACTCAAGGTTGTGGCGAGGTTTCTCCACCCACAAGGAGCTACGCGAGTTAGCCGGAGGGCATCCGGGGAGTGATCCACCGAAGGATCGAGGGATCGTCCACCTCACGGACTGTCGTGGAGTAGGAGTCTTCGTCTCCGAACCACGTAATTAGGTATTGTTAGCATTGGTTAGTTTTATTTTAGTATATTCCGCTTGCGCACTAACCATTGTAGGAAGAACAAACCGAAAAGTGTTATTCACCCCCCCCTCTAGCAAGGTGTATCGATCTTACAAGTGGTATCAGATCTTGGTGAGCTCATCTATTGGACTAACCGCCGAGGGAGCAAAGAAAACTAGAGAAAAATGATGGAAGAGAAGCTAGGGGACGATATCAACACGCCACCCACCTATAACCATGAAGATTTTGCCTATTGGAGAGCAAGAATGGAGACATGGTTCAGAATGGAGTGGGACCTTAGGATTGCGCTTGAGGAACCATTCGAAATCCCTAAGGACAAGCACGGAAAGAAGCTCCGACCAAGATATAGGACTAGGGAACAACAAGAGCAAGCTAGGGCAAATGAGAAGGTAATTGATATTTTAGTAAATATTTTGCCTAATAATGTGTTGAGTGGTGTAGGGGAATATAAAAGTGAATACGAGTTGTGGAACAAGCTAGAAAAATATCATGAGAACCCTACACAAGTTCAAACAATGGAAGAGCCCAAAGAAATAAGCTCAATGGTTCAAGAAGACCAAGAGGGAGAAGAAGTGTCAACCTCATCAAGTGAGGTGGCACAATTAAGTGAAAAATTATCAACTTCCTCAAGAGAAGAAGAACAAGTATTAATTTCAAGGATTAAGGGGGAGGAGAGACCCTCATTCACACAAGAACAAGAAAAAGCTCCAACCTCCACCAAAGCCAAGTCAAAAGAACACATTCTATGCTTTGGATGCAACAAAAGGGGACACTACAAGGACAAGTGTCCATTAGGTAAAAAGGAGGTACTCTTTAAACCCAAGTCCATTAATTTAAAAACTAATGTGGGTTGTAGGGAAAGGAAAGAAAAGAAGCACATTAGGTGCTATACTTGCGGGGAGCAAGGACATTACCACACTCAATGTCCAAGGAAAGGAGAGCTTAAGAAGATAGAGCACTTAAGAAGATGGGAAAAAGAAGAGAAAAAGAGGAGCTCACATCAAGAGGGAGCTACAAGGGTAAGGGAGGTAATCCCTAACTTTACTTATGCTCCAAATGGTTTTGTAAATGCTAGAAATGTTAATAATTGCTTGCCTAGGCATAACTTTGGTTTCAAGTATCATGATAAAACTAGAAACACTATTGCATGCCAAAATGCAAAATATTCCATTTTCATGATAGTCTTGATCCTTAGGTCTAGCAGTCCTAGATT